>PISX010003112.1:31262-63715 GCA_004024625.1 Mellivora capensis | reverse complement strand
TCTTAATTAACAAGAGTAATGAGTTATTTGGGAAGGACAGGGAAGAGAGATCCTAAGACACTGTCTCCCGATACAGGACATCTCTATCGAAATTAAACGAGGTAAAGTTTCTATCTTCTCAAGAGACCTTCTACTGAACTTACTTAACTCTCTGCCTGGCCGTTTACAGTTCCTAGTCAATATTCTTTTGCTTATTCAAGTCCGTTAGTGATTCAACATGCAAGGGACATGTCTGTACTTTGCTCAGGTGTCTGGACAAAAGGATACTTAGAGAAGTGTTATTTGTTTACACGGTTTATTACAAAACAGGTATTTCTGGCATTCACTATAAAAAAGAATATCAAACTAATTTTTATACGGAAGACTGCTATCCTAAATCTATGAACCGCATGTCTAATCCTTTATACAAATTCTCTCTGCTGCTATTCTTAGAACATTCCTGTGGCTAGGGTAGGCATAATTATCTTCATTTTGCAGATGAGAAACCTGAGGCTCAGAGAATTAAGAGATTTGCTTGAGGTCACACAATCAGAAGCAGCAGAGGCAGAACCCATAAAAAGATGCCTTTTAGTTTAGGGCATTCTACTAAAGTTACAAGTAGAAAGTGTTCCCCTACAGCTTTCAAGGTTTTCTAGAGATTAAGAGAGAAAAAAAAATTGCAGCGCGTATACATTTCAACTTGTTTTCTCTTTGGACTCAAATTCTAACACTGGTATCTTGTTTTGCAAATAGGGTCAAATCTGCTGGCTTGTTTGTAAAAAACACAAAATGAAATTCCAAAGTTAAGAAAAACTCATTTAGGAAAGAAAATATTATCTTTGCTAGGCAATGTTCTAAAAGAGGAGGATTTACTTTCTACCATGCTCCTCAGAGATTTTCAATGCAATGAGACCTAAACATTAAAGGGTAACTAAGAGGTAAGCCAAATGGACTAACTATGTATGGCTGGCATGCAAAAAGCCTATTCAAGCAGCAACTGTGTAGTGTCACGAGGCAACACATGTTTTTATAAGCACTCATTAAAAGTTAGTCACAATTTGAGATCTTGTCCAACCGGTATGGTATGCCCCAAGTTAGTGATCTTAAATGAGACAAAAATGACTGATCACTGTTTAATGTATATTAAACAAAAAAGAAGGATGATATTCATTTCCTCTTAATAGCATATTTAAAAATTTTATGGATTAACTCTTTCAAGCATAATAACTGATAATGTCCACAAAACAAATGATTTTACCTTTTAAAATAAATCAATATTGTCAGTCATTTACTTGGGAGCAGATACATGAGGACGATTACCATATTGAAGCTAGTTAACTTCTTCAAAGATGGTCACCTTGTTCTGGTCATACTAATATGTCGTAACAATAACCAGTATAAGCTGATAATTGATTCAGGAGCTAAGTCACTTAAAGAAGCTATTTGGGGGATGCCTGGGTGGCTCAGTTGGTTGGGCGGCTGCCTTCAGCTCAGGTCATGATCCCAGCGTCCTGGGATCGAGTCCCGCATCGGGCTCCTTGCTCAGCAGGGAGCCTGCTTCTCCCTCTGCCTCTGCCTGCCACTCTGCCTGCCTGTGCTCGCCCTCTCTCCCTCTCTCTCTCTCTCTGACAAATAAGTAGAATCTTTAAAAAAAGAAAAAAAAGAAGCTATTTGGTTTGTGCCATGATTCATTCTGTTTAGCGCTCAGTATTCACTTACGACTTATCTAACTTGAGTGGAAAACATTTTCTCCTTCTTAAAAGGAAAACAAATATGTTTTTGAGGACGAGAATATAAAAGGCTAAGGGATAAAATTAAGGTGTATCCTGAATGAAAGATGCAAATCACCTGTAACAAAACACTACTACATTTCTATAGATTTTTAAAAATCTGAATTTCTCCTTTAAATGCTTCTCATTTTCTTCTCACATCATCCCTGCGTATAAGCAAGAAGGTGGTATTGTTACTCATTGTTATCCTAATTTATGGGGTTGATATAACTTAGCTGTGGCTATAGAGTGACTCAGTGGCCACACCAAGAGTCTGAAGAGTCTGTGGTGCTGCCCTGACTCCAAGCTCAGGACTTATTCCAACACGTCAAACTATAAACTGTGTCACGTATTACAATTAAATACAGTATGCGCTATGATTCTCTTTGCTGCCTATGGAACAATCCAAAAAAGTTAGAGTTTGTATGTACTCAGCACTATGGCAGGCATCTCAAGGATTCAGAAGATTTATGATGTACAGTTCCTTCTACATGGTGCTTAAAATTTGGTTGGAGAGACAAAAATGATGGGCATTAAGTAAATCTGAAGAGTAAGCAATATTTGTTAGAGTTGAAATGGTGTTTAAAATAAGGGATTAACTGGCTGGCCATCTTCCAACCGAGCTTTTGGAAAGACTAGGATTGAGGGGGGAGTCACAATAGATCCAGTGCTAACTGGTAGCCTTGCCGATGAATAAATTGATTGATTTAAGATTTTCTTTATTTGAGGGAGAGAGGGAGCCTGAGCAGGGCTTGGGGAGGGGAGAGGGAGAAACAGACTCCCTGCTGAGGAGGGAGCCAGATTCAGGGCTTGATCTCAGGACACTGAGACCATGAACTGAGTCGAAAGCAGATGCTTAACTGACTGAGCCACCCAGGCAGATTTAAGAACACTATCATTTCATTTAGCCCAACCCAATGGGACCCAAAGTGAGGGAGTCACGTATCTGCTACTTATGACAAATTTGTAAAGGTGTCACAGAGTATTGCATTTTAGGTCTTCAAAGACCATTTATCTTAAGTAAGTTCTCAAAAGGTATCAGGTCAGATCACCAGGGGCACCTGGGAAGCTCTGTCGGTTAAGCATCAGACTCGTGATTTCAGCTCAGGTTGTGATCTGGAGATCACAGGGTCGGCCCACGGAGGGCTCTTGGCATTCAGTGTGGAGTCTGACTGACCGTCTCTGCAACACCCTCCCCGCTCCCACTCCTTGTGCTCTCTCTCTCAAATAAATAAATAAAATCTTTTTTTTAAAAAAAGGTATCAGATCAAAGTCTAAGGTAATACACAGTCTTAAAGCAACAGCAACCCATACTTCTATTAAATGTGCTTCAGTCACAAGCAAAGGTAGGAGAGACTATGCACAGATAAGCACACCGGCCATTGGGTTTCAGCACTTCCTGAAACATGTAGGACTTGATAATGGAATACTAAGCCACCAGAGAATAAGATGTTCAAATATCTGCTTCTACAGGGAGGAAAATCTTTTTTTTTTTTTTAAGATTTTATTTATTTATTTGACAGAGATCACAAGTAGGCAGAGAGGCAGGCAGAGAGAGAGGGGGAAGCAGGCTCCCCGCCAAATAGAGAGCCCAATGCGGGGCTTGATCCCAGGGTCCTGGGATTTAGCCCCGCAACAGGCTCCCTGCTCAGCAGAAATCCTGCTTCTCCCTCTCCCATTTACCCTGCTTGTGTTCCGTCTCTCACTGTGTCTCTCTCTGTTAAATAAAAAATAAAATAAAATAAAAAGATTTTATTTTTTAAATATTCTCTACATCCAACAAGGGGCCTAGAACTCACAATCCCGAGCTCAAGAGTTGCATGCTCTACTGACTGAACCAGCCAGGTGCCTCCAAATCCCACATTTTCAATACTAGATTATATGAAAAAATAATAGGCACTCAGAGTTTATAACTTCGATAGTGATACTGATTTTTCTTCTCGGGCTTCTCCACCACCCTGAACAAGACAAGATCTTTATTTAGCTTGATTTTATTCTTACTTCCTAGGTTTGGTTTGAAATTGGGAACTCTGGTATAGATTTTGTCTTCCAGAAAACTTACTTCTTCCAATACATGATTCACAAATATAACAACAGCATTAACTTTCACCACCATCCCATCAATGGTTATTTAAAGTTAACTTAGTTTTACTGGGTCGTAGTTCACCATTATTCCTCCTACCACATATCTTCTTACATTCTGGAGCATATCCTTAAATTTATACTAATGTTGTTTTTAAGATTTTATTTATTTTATTTGAGACAGAGAGAGAGAGAGCGCAGAAGCAGGCAAAGGGCAGAGAGAGAGGAAGAAGCAGGCTCCCCGCCAAGTAGGGAGCCTGATGCGGAGCTTGATCCCAGGACTTTAGGATCATGACTTGAGCCAAAGGCAGACATTTCACTGACTAAAACACCTAGGCGACCCATACGTATGTTTTTGACAAACTTTTACTCTGGATGATTCTTTTGTCCTAGCTACTGAGTCACAGCTTAACTCTATAAAGAACTCTAAATTTAAAATACTTCCCGGGGCGCCTGGGTGGCTCAGCGGGTTGGAGCCTCTGCCTTCGGCTCAGGTCATGGTCCCAGGGTCCTGGGATGGAGCCCCGCATCGGGTTCTCTGCTCAGCGGGGAGCCTGCTTCCCTCTCTCTCTCTGCCTGCCTCTCTGCCTACTTGTGATCTCTGTCAAATAAATAAATAAAATCTTTAAGAAAAAAAATACTTCCCTTATAGCACTTTGTAGATCTTGTCCTTTTTTTTTTTTTTTTTAACAAGTAGCAGATAAGAAATCTCATGCCTACAAAATTATAGTTGCTTTATGGGTAACCTCTCTTTTCCCTCTCTCTAGAAGCTAACAGGAATTTCTTTCTGTCACAGAGTTCAAAAATTTTACCAAGATATGTCTAGAACCCTTCTATCTGAAGGCTTAAGATTTTCTTCAAGTTTAGGAAATTTATGGGGTTTTTCTCCTTACTTTTTTATCATTCCTTCCACAGATGGCTTTTGGTTTCAGCTCAGGTCATGATCTCAGAGTCCTGGGAATAAGTCCCACATTGGGCTGAGTGCTCAGCAGGAAGTCTGCTTGAGGATTCTCTCTCCCTTTCCCTTTTGTCAATCCCCCGCTTACACACACTCTCTAAAAATATAAATAAATAAAGCCTAAGAAAAACAAAAAACAAAACTAGACCTAGCATTATGTCCTACAAGCATTCAAGTTTATAGGAAATATGATATCATATTACTCTAATGTCTTATGACAAAGGCTAATGATGTAATATATTCACATATACAAGTATATACCATGATGTCAAATACATTACTCAAATTGATGACTTCAGTGACATGAATAATTTCAAAACAAACAACTAAGCCACCTGGTAAGATAGGGCTGAGTATTTAATAATATATAAATCTTCACAGAACAACAAAGCATTTAAATCACCAGCTTAGCTCGGTATTTCACACCCATAATATTGTAAATGGCATACAACATGACGTGACCTTCAAAACCAGACCTGATTAATATAAAGGTACAAGAGAATTCTACTGCTGATAAGCCATCACTGAAAATTATTACACATGCATAACTCCATCACCTATAAGAAATACATATTTGTTAAGGAGACAAGACTCTGACAAAGCAAAAACAAATAAAAAAGAAAGTGTATCATACATTTAGTTTCAAAAGGACAACATGAATAATTAACTTTAGAATATAAACCCAACTATTCCAACTAGAAATGAACTTAATAAAATAACCAAGAAAATGTCTACCAGTAAGTTCTAAAAATGTCATTCAACCTCATGAATAAACAGATAAATTGGAAGAGAATTAAGATTGAGGTTGAAATAGCTCAAGAAACTATATAGCTCCAAAGCTATGGCACAGTTCAAGTTTATTCTTAGAAGCCAAAATCCAACAGAAACCAAATTAATCATTGTTGGAAAACCAAATCACACCAATTTCTTTCAGCCCAAAAAAGTGTTACATGAAGTTTATTGTATATATAAAGAGTTAAGATGATTCATCGGGATGCTTTTCTACACCCACTAATACTATCTCCGAGAAGAGAGGATAGTCATTCGGGTACCTATGGTTCTCTCTCCTTTGCTTCCAAAACGCTGTGAATTCAAAGTTGTTTTAAAATATTTCCCATGCGGGGCGCCTGGGTGCTCCGCTCAGCAGGGAGCCTGCTTCCCCTCTCTCTCTGCCTGCCTCTCTGCCTACTTGTGATCTCTCTCTGTCAAATAAATAAGATCTTTAAAAAAAATAAAAATAAAATATTTCCCATGCATCATGATAACGGTTAAATTTGAGGAGGACAGTAGCAGTGACTGAGAGGTAAGGAGCATTCTCTTGATCTGTGTATTGGTTACAGGACTGTTCACTTTGTGAAAATTCGCTTTTGCACTCTTCTGTATGTTTGTATGCTATACTTTAACAAAAAGTTTATTTTTTTTTTTTAAGATTTTATTTATTTGACAGAGAGAGATCACAAGCAGGCAGAGAGGCAGGCAGAGAGAGAGGGGGAAGCAGGCTCCCCGCTGAGCAGAGAGCCCGATGCGGGACCCGATCCCAGACCCGATCCCAGGACCCTGAGATCACGACCTGAGCCGAAGGCAGCGGCTTAACCCACTGAGCCACCCAGGCGCCCCAACAAAAAGTTTATTAAGTAAAAATGCTCTGTATTTGCCTTTTTCCACTTTTTAAAAGAGCTACTAGTGTGAGATTCCTGAATGAAGGCTTCATGTCTCACTCATCTTTTTGCTGGTGCTTGGTACGTAATAGAGGCTTAATAAAGACAGGTAAACTGACACAAATCAATAATTAATTGTGTAATGTCAGTAAGAATTACTTGATTTCCAGTCTTTCAAGCCACATCATAAAACTACTTGCTATAGGTCCATGAGTAGTTAAAATATATATATATGCTTGAGTCCCTGTTCTGAGAGATAGATGGTATTTGTATGTACATATGTGTGAGAGAAAGGGAAAGAAGCCAAGACATAAATGCTAATTACTAACATGACACGCGGCATATGTGTGGTAAGGACAATAAATGCCATACAGAAGGAGGGAGACATTCCAGTGGGATTAACCAGGAAAGGGATAACTGAAGCAGCAGCATGTGAGCATGATAAACATCTTAGTAACATGAAGGAAGGGACTAGCATTTACAGAATGCTTAACACTGCATGCCAGCTACCATGTGAGCACTTCCACAAACCTTACTCAATCCTTAAGATACAACTAAGCCCACTAAGACACTGATGGACTGAAAAATTTGTGCAAGATCACACAGCCAGTACATAGCATATAATGTGACCTAAACTTTTGACTCCAAAATCAAGGTCTTTCTGCTACACCATGCTGCCACTGTCTTGAACAAGAAGAGCTTGGTATCTTTGACCAAAAATCCGAAAGCTCACACAGGAGATCTGACAAAAATTGACAAGGAATTTTTTCCTACCCAATGTATATACTTCAGAATATTTTTATTCTTCAAAGTTACCTGACCAAAACCAAACCAAAACAGACCACATTTACTTACAAGAATCATGGTCTAAATTGACAGTACTGAAATTTTAATTCACAGCTTGAGATCAATCCATTCAGCTATCTTTTTGGTAAAAAGATTTTAGTCAACCACAGGCTTCTAATTAGAGAGCCTATTACCTAAGAGACACTTTCATTCTTATGCTTTTGCCACCACATAATGTAATACATTTTGGCAATAAGCACAAATACCTATTTATAATCTTGTTTTGGAAAAAGACCTTCACAGATCCATAGTCTCTTCTTGCCCTTCTTCATTTTTAGGGGACCTTTATTCATTCATTCAAACATTACTAAGGAGCCTTCAATGTCTCAGGAACTCTGCCCTCAATAATGAATAAGAGAAGCCTTGTTTTCAAGAGAGCATTTAATGTAACAACAACTTTACCCAATCTTACTTAATTTTGTTTTGTTTCCAAATGAACCTCCTTCAACTTCCTGATCCACAACCTACAAACTCATCAGAACTCATTCTCCCTTTCTGCTTTATTCCATTTTTCTATCTAATTCCATTCAACTTTTCCTTGACCCTTCATCCCTTCATCCTTAAGCTGTACTATCTCCTTGAGGATAATACTGTATCAAGTATTTATTTCCTTTCCCTCCCTTCCTTTCAGAACTACTATAGTACTCTCCTGTACCACCCTTGCCACAGCATTTAATACATTGTTATAATTAATTATTTACTTCATTCAACCCACCAACTACTTTTTGGTACATAGGCCATGCAGCAACCCATGGCCTACTCCTGGTCAAAGTATTGAGGATATAAAAAATATATATTTTCCCAGTGAAAATCATATTCCAGGGTAGACTATCAATAAGACAAACAAGTAATACGGCAGAATGTAATGAGGTTATAAATATTAAAAAATAATTTAACAGTTCATAGTTGTGCTGATAAATTGAAACACAGGGAGAAAAAAAAAGGTGTGCGAAAGGCCAAAAATCAAGGATGATTCTTATATTTTTGGTGTGAGGAACTGGCTAAATGACGGAGCTGTTTACAGAGTTGGGGAACACTGGAGGAAAAGGTTTGAGAGAGAAAGATTAAGAGTTCTTTCTCTGCTATGTTAAACTTGAGATGCGTTTTTGATATTCAAGAACAGAGGTCAAGCAGGTAGCTAAGTATACGGCTCTGTAGCTCAGGAGAGAGGTTGGCCTGGAGCTCCAGATGTGGAAGGTTAAAGATGGTATTCAACGCCATGGACTGAGCTGAATTCAGATAAGCATTCAAGAGGCAATGATACTAAGTGATTGAGAAAGATGGGAACAGAGTATTGTTAACCAAGGATTTGGCAACACAGACATCAGTGACTTGACAAGAGGGATTCTATGAGTATAAAACAGTTGAGTACAAAAACTATACTCAATGATGAGTACTCAAAAATGAGTACAAATACTGTTTGGGCAGGGATAGAAGCCATGGGATGTAAAGAAGTTGAGAACCAGGAGCTTTTCCATAGAGAGGAAGAAAGCTAAGAAGAGTTTGGGTTTGTTTTTTTTTTTCTTAAATTGAAATAACCCAAGGGGCGCCTGGGTGGCTCAGTGGGTTAAAGCCCCCTTCGGCTCAGGTCATGATCCCAGGGTCTTGGGATCGAGCCCCGCATCGGGCTCTCTGCTCAGCAGGGAGCCTGCTTCCTCCTCTCTCTCTCTGCCTGCCTCTCTGCCTACTTGTGATCTCTGTCTGTCAAATAAATAAATAAAATATTAAAAGAAAGAAAGAACCCATTGGAGATGGAAAGACTGATGATGTAGGACAACCTGGACAAAGAGTAGCCCTAATACTTTAAATCCTTAGATAGACAATAGGGAATAAGCTCCAGGGTGCAAGTGGAGGGCCTAGTCTTCAGGAAGGACAGGCAGGCATTTCATCCACTGTCACAGGAAGGCAGACTATATGGGCAAAAAAGTAAGATGCAGGTGGTTTGGTAGATGTCATGGTGAATAGAAAACTGGCTTGAAGCAGGGGTTCCATCAGGCAAGTACCATAGAGGGAAAGAAGAATAATGTTGCTGAGGTATAAGCAAGAAGAGAAAGGTAAACTGATAAAACATGAACTCTGAGCTAGGTAAGGGAGGGGAAAAAGACATGAATGGGGTACAGTAAGAGAAAAAGGACATGAATGGGGCACAGTAAAAAGCAGAAAAGTTAATGCACAGGAGCACCTAAGAGAGTTCAAACATATATTTGAGAGATAAGGAAACTAGATAAGTAGATGGTAGTGATCCATTTTTCTAAAAAGTTTGCATGTGGAGCAGTTACCAGCACTGGGCAAGTTTAAGGTTCACCATGGGAGTAGGTTCCTGATGGGGGTGAGGGGAGGTCTAAAAGCTAAGAGATCAGATGTTGGATTACCCACGGGGATGTAGCAATCACTAGGTATGATGACAGGAACTGTGGAAAGGCAGGGAACCAGGTACTGATGAGAAGGTATAACTAGGAGGCAATGACAGATCCAGAAGGGATAACGGTCTGGCATGTATTTCAAAAAATATGGGAGTTTTGGGCAAGGAAAAAAAAATGGACTGAAGCAGCAAATGGGAGAAAGAGTTCTAAATGGGAGGTGGACTGGGGCTGAAGATGTGGGGGGAACAAACATCATCACTTAAGGACTACAAGGGAACAGAGTTCCTGGGAATAGTCAGGTAGGGCAAGAAAGTGAAAGCAATTTTGTTCAACACTATGTCTATTTGATTACAATAAACTATTAATTCCAGGAGGCCTACTAGAAGGGCTAGAGGAGGGGCCCTGGAAGGCTGGAAGACTGTGTCTGATGAAGATAAGCACAAAGCCAAATGAGAATAAATTTCCCAGTAATA
Source organism: Mellivora capensis (assembly GCA_004024625.1). NCBI lineage: Eukaryota > Metazoa > Chordata > Mammalia > Carnivora > Mustelidae > Mellivora > Mellivora capensis. The sequence goes on along the minus strand of PISX010003112.1, from coordinate 53,587 downwards.
ACAGCTAATCTGGGAATCTCAGACTCTAAAAGATCAACCAAAACCCCTTTTCTAAGCTTCAAGATCTTTCCAATCAGTCTTCTTCTTGTTTAAAGTAGCATAATGATAATTACCTTCACATAGAGGACCCTGCACACCTCAAAAGAAGCTCAGAAAAATAATGTTGATTTAATTCATTCAATACCTTTAAGCGCTATTTGGCCTGAAGTGATGAGGAAAATCTCAGAAAGGAATCTCAGGCATGTTAGCTATTCCTTTATCCCCTTCTCATTTCATTTTTTTTCCTTTCACAAACGTCAATGGTGAGAAAAAGAGCAACCACAATTGAGGATGGAGTGAGCTGGCAATGGGGCTGTTCTGAGGACAAGCAGGTTTCTTTGCACACCTGCCTGTGACCTCACAGTAACACTTGTGCAGTGTGGAAAGAGTCCAACGGCTTAAAATAACAAATACCACAACAGCCTCTAACTGTCCGCCCTGAAGTACTTTGTTCAACTGCACACCACTCCCTACTACAGTGTTTCTCTAAACAGAAAAACGACCCACTTCGGGGAGAGTTATTATAAATTATGACTTTTTCTCTCTCAGATAAAAAAATTTACCTGCATGAAGAATTCTGAGAATACTTTTTCTGACAGTATATATTTAACTTTATGAAGAAACAAGTGTTGACAATATAATGATAAAACTTCATATCAATGGGAACTACTATCCCCTAACACAATACACCAAATCAAGACAAATTAATTTCAGTTGTCACTGTACATAAAATGTACATAAAATGAAATGTCTAAAATACATGATCGATGGAGAAAAAAGCCAATTATATTGTTATAGGCCTCATTTTAAGAAACATGCTGAATCACTTCATCGGCTTCAAGAGGAAGCACCATGGGAACGAAGATAGATGGAATATCCCCACGCATGGATGGAATTATTTTTGTGTGAAAGGGAGAGAAAATAAAAGGTAAATAATAAGAAGAATACAACACTTCTAAATACTGAAAATACCAGAAAGGAAAAGTAAAGAGTGTCATAGCACTAGGACTTTTACTAAGTATAAGACTCCTGATGCGGGGACGCCTGGGTGGCTCAGTGGGTTAAAGGCATGATACATGATCCCAGGATCCTGGGATTGAGCCCTGCATCGGGCTCTCTGCTCAGCGGGGAGCCTGCTTCCCTCCCCCCCTCTGCCTGCCTCTCTGCCTGCTTGTGATCTCTCTCTCTCTCTGTGTCAAATAAATAAATAAAATCTTAAAAAAAAAGGACTCCTGATGCATATCATAATGCCAAGCACACCATAAACTGTCACCTTGTCAACTGAAAAAGCAAGCTGAATTTTGTAACAAATCAACTGGGGGCAGGATGGATTTAAGATAAACCCATTTAATAGACAGCACTGGTGAATCTATCAAAGAACATTTCCCAATTTGGAAAAACATCAAAGGGAGTCTCAGGTGGTCTCTAGAGCCCCAGAGATGTTTGGCTAGAAACTACAGTGGATTCTTTTCTATATCTGCCCAACTGCAGATTTATTCAATGACTACCCAGTTGTTTTACTCTTCATTGTTGACACCAATTGATTGAGAAATTACCTTTATTCCCACGACTAGTGCTTCATCACTCACAAGGAAATTACTCCACACCAGGGATTATCTGAACCAATCTGAGACTGTTCCCTAAAGCGCAAAAATAGCTCTGGGTGAAGGGAGACAGAACAAAAATCTCATAAGACTTGATCTAAGCTTTCTGGACAAAATGAGCCTTACCACTAGCAGGACATCCTTTTCCACAACAAAATCTTATTATTATATACTCATTTATTAATTATTTATTCATATACTAAATCATATACTAAAATATTTATTCATATACTAAATTAGTATACTCATATACTAAATTCAGACACCATATTTATTCATATACTGAATTTCCTAGAGTGAAACTAGGGAAAAAAATGAGACCCAAGCTCAATAATCTTATGCACAAAATCCACTTTGTAATGATCATCTTTACTTTTCTTACAGAAAAACAAACTCAAGTGTCATGACTAGTGTTTATATATAAAGGAAAAGTATTAAATGCAATTATTAGAATATTTTGACTTGTGGTTAGCTAAGATATTCAATATATTAGAATGTCACCTTGTTTTCTTTCCGGAAAAGTTAATAAAATTGTTTTCTTTTTTAAAGACTGATATAAGAATATTTCTACACCTTCCTCAAACAAAAAGCAAACAAACAAAAAAACCTCATGACACCTGAGTGGTTAATCAGTTGTTTTGCCACAATATCTATTTTTACTTTACTTTCAAAGTTTCATTTATTTATTTGAGAGAGACAGATAGAGACAGCAAGAGAGCACAAGCGAGGAGGAGAGGGAAAGCAGATTCCCACTAAGCAGGAAGCCCAACATGGGGCTTGATCTCAGGACCCTGAATCATGACATGAGCTGAAGGCAGATACTTAACCAACTGAGCCACCCAGGCATCCCTATAATATCTATTTTTAATTGAGGTAAAATTTACATTGATGTCATGCATAGATTTTGTTTTAAAGATTTATATATTTACTTGAGAGCAAAAGACAACAAAAACACAAGTCAAGAAAGGGACACAGGGAGAGAATCTTTCAAACAGACTCCACGCTGAGTGCAGAGCCTGATGCAGGGCTCAATCTCCTGACCCATGAGATCATGGCCTAAGCCAAAACCAAGAGATGGACACTTAATTGACTGAACCACCCAGGTACCCCTCAAGCACAGATTCTAACGCACAATTCAGTGATTCTAATAAATGTATTTCTCTCTTGTGATCTTCACATTTCCATCATTCCAGAAAGTTTTACTGAGCCCCTTCCAATCAATCCCCCACCGCGCCCCCACACCAAAAGCAACTACTGTTCTGATTTCTACAGACAGAAGAAATACTTGGTTCCTTTCCTTCCACACAACATTTCTGAGATAGGTCCACAATGCATGCAATACATGCAAAAAATGCATGAGTTAGTAGTCTATTTTTTTTCCAGTAGCAGAGCAGCATCCCATTGTATGACTGACACAATCTGCTTATCTATTCTCCTGTTGATAGATATTTCGGTGTTTCTGGGATTTTTCCCAGTTTTTGGCTATTGTGAATAGCTGCTGGTAAAAAAAAAAAATTAAAGTTGCTGGTAAACACAGAATCCTGTTCTGCTGTAAATGTAATCATATCACCTTAAACTTAAGACAGCTTCCTGTCCTAACCAGAAGCTGAGTGATTTGACTGTATAAGCATCACAGTAAGGGTGGGAGCCCCACCTCTGCCACAGAGCCCTGGCTGAATAGATGGGACCCACTCCAACGAGCCCACATCTGTGATATGTGACACCACAGGCAATCACACTTTGTGAGGAGAGACCCTTTCTCTGGAACATTTCAAACAGGAAGTGTTTAGGGGCAGTGGCAATAAAGTACATCTCTGTTCTGACCCTAATGTGGTGTCATGCTGCTTCTAGTACCCACAAAAATGCACTATTAAAAAACAACATTGTGGCTCAGTGGGTTAAGCCTCTGCCTTCGGCTCAGGTCGTGATCTCAGGGTCCTGGGATTGAGTCCCGCATCGGGCTCTCTGCTCGGCAGAGCCTGCTTCCTCCTCTCTACCTCTCTGCCTACTTGTGATCTCTCTCTGTCAATTTAAAAAAATAAAAAATAAAAAACAACATTGAAAAAAATAAAACAAAGCAAAACACACACACACACACACACACACACACACACACACACACAGGAACAACAACATTGGGGCACCTGGCTGGCTCAGTCAACGGAGCATTCAACTCTTGATCTCAGAGAAGTGAGTTAGAGCCCCACCTTGGGAGTAGAGGTTACTTAAGAACAACAACTGCCACTGCAACACACATATACAAAAAGGGGTTTTGAACTACTTGTCCTTGGAGATCTCTGAGCACAGACATCACCTAATCAATGGCTAGCCATGTGTTAGTTATGCAACTTGGGCAGGTATATCATTTACCACTAAGTCCTCACTTTCCAATATACAGAATAAGATAATTATAGCATCTATCTTAGAGTCATTTTAAAAAAAGATTTTATTTATTTATTTGAGAGAGAGAGAGAGTATGCATGCATGAGCTGGGGCAAGGTGGAGAGGGAGAGAGAATCCCAACAGACTCTGTACCAAGTGCAGGCCCGATGTGGGGCTCAATCCCAAGACCCCAAGACCATGACTTGAACTGAAATCACGAGTTGGATGCTCAGGGGCACCTGCATGGTTCAGTTGGTTAAGCCTTCAGATCAAGTCATGATCTTGGGGTCCTGGGATGGAGCCTCGCATTGAGATCCCTGTGCAGCAGGGACTCTGCTTCTCCCTTTGCCCTTCCTTGTGTGCTCTCTCTCTCTCTGTCCCAAATAAATAAATAAAATCTTAAAGAAAAAAAGAGTTGGATGCTCAACTGGCATCCCTTACAGTCATTTTAAAGTTCAAAATTAGATGATGTACATAAAGTATGCATAGTGGCTAACACACTTAAGAATATAAATACTAGGGATGCCTGGGTGGCTCAGTTGGTTGAGCGGCTGCCTTCGGCTCAGGTCATGATCCCAGCATCCTGGGATCGAGTCCAGCATCGGGCTCCCTGCTCAGCAGGGAGCTTGCTTCTCCCTCTGCCTCTGCCTGCCACTCTGTCTGCCTGTGCTCACTCTCTCTGACAGATAAATAAATAAAATCTTTAAAAAAAAAAAAAGAATATAAATACAAGCTATGGATAACAAAACTTTTTTTTCATTTTTTTTACCTTTTTAATTAACATATAATGTATTATTAGCCCCAGGGGTACAGGTCTGTGAATCATCAGGCTTACACACTTCCCAGCACTCACCATAGCACATAACACCCTCCCCAATGTCCATAACCCAACCACCCTCTCCCTACCCCTCACCTCCTCTCTACCTTCCGTTTATGCGATTAAGAGTCTCTTATAGTTTGTCTCCCTCCTGACCCCATCTTGTTTCATTTTTTCCCTTCCCTACTCTCCAAACCCCCCACTTTGCCTCTCAAATTCCTCATATCAGGAAGATCATATGATAATTGTCTTTCTCTGATTGACTTATTTCATTCAGCATAATACCCTCTAGTTCCATCCATGTTGTTGCAAATGGCAAGGTTTCATTTCTTTTGATGGCCGCATAGTATTCCATTTGCGTGTGTGTGTGTGTGTACACACACCACATCTTCTTTATCCATTCATCTGTTGGTGGACATCTAGGTTCTTTCCGTAGTTTGGCTATTGTGGACATTGCTGTTATAAACATTTGGGTGCACATGCCCCTTCCGATCACTACATTTGTATCTTTAGGGTAAATACCCAGTAGTGCAATTGCTGGGTCATAGGGTAGCTCTATTTTCAACTTTTTGAGGAACCTCCATGCTGTTTTCCAGAGTGGTTGCACCAGGTTCCATTCCCACCAACAGTGTAGGAGGTAGGATTTCTCTACATCCTCTCCACCATCTGTCGTTTCCTGACTTGTTAATTTTAGCTATTCTGACTGGTGTGAGATGGTATCTCATTGTGGTTTTGATTTGTATTTCCCTGATGCTAAGTGACGTGGAGCACTTTTTCACATGTCTGTTGGCCATCTGGATGTCTTCTTTGCAGAAATGTCTGTTCATGTCTTCTGCCCATTTCTTGATTGGATTATTTGTTCTTTGGGTGTTGAGTTTGATAAGTTCTTTGTAGATCTTGGATACTAGCCTTTTATCTGATATGTTGTTTGCAAATATCTTCTCCCATTCTGTCAGTTGTCTTTCGGTTTTGTTGTTTCCTTTGCTGTGCAAAAACTTTCAATCTTGATGAAGTCCTAATTGTTCATTTCTGCCCTTGCTTCCCTTGCCTTTGGCGATGTTTCTAGGAAGAAGTTGCTGGACTGAGGTCAAAGAGGTTGCTGCCTGTGTTCTCCTCAAGGATTTTGATGGATTCCTTTCTCACATTGAGGTCTTTCATACATTTGGAGTCTATATTTGTATGTGGTATAAGGAAATGGTCCAATTTCATTCTTCTGCATGTAGCTGTCCAATTTTCCCAACACCATTTGTTGAAGAGACTGTCGTTTTTCCATTGGACATTCTTTCCTGCTTTGTCAAAGATTAGTTGACCATAGAGTTGAGGGTCTATTTCTGGGCACTCTATTATGTTCCGCTGATCTATATGTCTGTTTCTGATAACAAAACTTTATTTCCAAAACAATTTATTTATTTATTTTTAAAGATTTTATTTATTTGACGGACAGAGATCACAAGTAGGCATAGAGGCAGGAAGAGAGAGTGAGGGGGAAGCAGCCTCCCTACTGAGCAGAGAGCCAGATGTGGGGCTCAGTCCCAGGACCCTGGGATCATGACCTGAGCCGAAGGCAGAGGCTTTAACCCACTGAGCCACCCAGGCACCCCTCCCACCAAAACAATTTAGAGAGTATAGTCTCAGATTTTCATTTTCTTTTTCCATTTGAAGGTAAAGACCAGAGTTTCCCCAAATGAGTGCATTCCTCCAAAAATTAGTTCAAATTCAGTAGGCATTATGTAAGCCAAAGGGTTCCATAATCAACCAAATTTTGGTTAAATAACTTTTTTTAAACTGCGAAACTGCTCAGTGTTGTATGCCACTATGCTAAGGCACACTATGAACCCTACAGTGAGACCCAGAATGTACTATTTCCATAGTAACTGAACCATGAAACTGACTCCTGCTTTATCGAGAAGATGTGATCCTGGGGCACTTTGGGAAATGCTAATAAAAACAACACTAACTACATATATAAAACAAATACTATTCTTAAGAAGAAGGATATATGGTCTTCCCATTTCATTTAGTTAAATGCTTTCTATTCCTTAGATCTCAGGGAAGCCTTCTTTAAGCTTCTAAACTTAATCAAGACTTTCTGGTAGGGGCACCTGGGTAGCTCAGCCTGTTGAACCTCTGCCTTCAGCTCAGTTCATGATCTCAGGGTCCTGAGATTGAGCCCCACAACACATCAGGCTCCCTGCTCAGCAGGAAGTCTGCTTCTCCCTCTCTCTCTGCCTGCTGCTCCCTCTGCTTGTGCTTTCTCTCTCTCTCTCAAATGAAAAAAATTAAAAATCTTAAAAAAAAAAAAAAAAAACTTCTTGCTTGATACTCTCAGCTTTCCTTAGACTCTTCCTTCATCACCCTTACTGTGATTCCTATTAACGTACCTGAAAAATTATTTGATTACTACTTTCATCTCACCCACCAAATTATATTATGCTCAACTCTATACCTCTAGCATCTAACACAATGTTTGGTGCCAGGTAATAGATGTGGAACAAATATGTGAATCCACGAATTTTACTGCAGCTTTGCTATAGTGGAAAACTGAAAACAATCTAAGTATTACTACCAGGAAAGTAAGGTACTCTACATTTATATTATATTAGACAGCCATTAAAAAGAATAACTTAATCTTTTTATTCTGACATGCCTACTTTAATTGAATGAGAAAGAAAAAAATGTACTCTATTACATAAATACTATATTGTGCAAAGACACCTAAAGACATACACAAGTCGTTAATGAAAAAAAATTGTTCGAATTTTAGTATATGTGCTGCGGAAGCGAGCATGTTAACAACAACAAAAAATTTAATAGTGACTACATTTGAAGAAGAATAGGACTGGGAAAAAGGTACTTTGAATTTTGAACTTTATACATTTCTCTATTTTCAATATTCTCCAAGAAGTATACATTTCTTTTTAATTAATTGTTTTGAGCAACTCCAAGTCTACATAAATTACCATATGCTTTAGGCTCAGTTCATATTTGTATCACTATTTGTCAAAGATATTTTTGTAATGATCCCTATAGCAATCTTGAGAGATAAACAACAGATAGTAAAACCCCATATTGTAAATTAAAAGCTAGAGGTAAACTGCGTAACACCACAGAGCAAAAGAAACAACAGAACTGACGCTAAAATTAGTTGATCTTTTTCTTAGTCCAATGTTCTTTTCATTACACATCACTGCCTTTCCAGAAAGGGACATAAGGCAGTCTTAATACAATTAACATTTTAGTACTAAACGACTTGAAGAGATTAAACCTATTCCCATCTCAACAAATCATGAGAGGACACTGCAGGCCAATGGCCATGGAGTCCTCTTCTAAGTAACCTGAGTGAAAGGGAATTTACAAAATCCTAGTGCATGCTTCTATTGGACAACTCTCTTATACTCAGCTGAAATCTCTCCGTAACTTTAACCTTTGGTTCAAATTTGGCCATCTGGAAGGCTACAGAATAAGCTTCTCTCTTGAAGTGCCTGGGTGGCTCAGTGGGTTAAAGCCTCTGCCTTCGGCTCAGGTCATGATCCCAGGGTCCTGGGATCGAGTCCCACATCAGGCTCCCTGCTTGGCAGGGAGCCTGCTTCCTCCTGTCTCTCTGCCTACTTGTGATCTGTCTGTCAAATAAATAAATAAATAATCTTAAAAAAAAAAAAAAAAAACACTTCTCTCTTCTGGAATAGATTCAACATATGAAGACAGCTATCAGCCGTGTCCTTTTGAGAATAGGTGCTTTACTTAGACAAACTTCCCAATAAAACATCTATCATTATCCAACTGGTTAGGAAAAAAGGGAAACTATCATGCAGGACTCCTACAAACTCATGAGATATAAATAGGCAATTATCATCACTACAGTACTTTAAGGAGAGCTAGAGAACCATGCACTCTCACCGCTCCTTTGTCGGATGGCACTGAATCAAACAGCTTTCTGGTATAATGCACAGGAATGAAGACGGGTTAGATGTTTCTGACAAAATCTTAGCACACAGCTAGTTCAAGGATTTGCTATGAACAGCCAATTATTGCTTCTTTATTAGAAAGATGAACAATCAACCTAATCTTTCCTCAGTAAAACATTTCTTGAGGTTTTGGTCAGATTCTCCAATAACAAAATGCCTGCTTATTCTACCAATGGACAAATGAGACTTCCCCACAATTTAAAAAGGCAAAGAAACTGATGGTAAAAGTTATAAAATGAAACTTAGTGACTGAATTTGGGACTCATAAGAAGATTTAAGAGGGTAATGACATGGTTGTTAGGGAACCAAGAAAATGAAAAATGAAAAATACAAGAAGTACAAGGTCAAGAAATCTTATACTTAAAACTGTAAGAGGCAAAGGAAGCTACATTATAGCTAAATATTTATTAAAACTGCTTTTTATGATCTGATGAAAACCAATCAGAATTAAATGCTTGCGCAAAAGCTCAGAGCAAATGGACAGGACAAGAAAAACATCTACTTGGAATAGCACAGCTTTTTATACTGGTTTACGGATTAATGAGCACAAGCATGGGAAAGTCTTCCCAAATGCTTCCCCAGGTTTTGCATCTGAATGTGAACCTAAATAAGGAAAAGGAGAGATCCTGTGAGCACCCAACTGAGGATATCCCTCCTTACTCTTCCTTACTGAGCTATCTTGCACTTCATTAGAGTTTATTATAATCTGTAATTATATATCTCTGTGCTTGCTTGTTGTCCAATAACCCAGAAGACTATAAACTCCTTGAAGGCAGAGTCAACTCTTTTTAACATTGCAAACACAGGAACATGGGTTTTGTACATGGAGGGTGCTCATTAAATATTTGGAAGGTAAATACATGAAGAGAGAGAAAAAGAAAAGGAGATCGCAGATTACCATAAAGTTTACTTTGCTTTCTTACTCAATGTTGATAAATTAATCACCTAATGGACACTTATACGACCCAGAGCAATGCATACTGTCATTTAGTTTAGCCTCCCAACAGAACTCTGAATTTTCTTCCAGGTCACAGAAACTCTCCTAAAAAAGTAAATTACTTTATAACCAACGAAACAAGCATCTTTACGCTAGCCAAATAACTTGATCCTCAAAACAATCTTACAAAAGAGACGAATTATGTTGGTGAGGATACTGGGGCTTAAGAGTTCTTAATCCTTCACATTCTCCCTACAAACCTCTAGGCTTGTAGTTTCCACAAAGAAATAGTGGCTGCACAAACATGGTGCAAACTTTGACACTCATGCTGTAATTCTCGTTTCTTACTGCTACTACGTGCTCTAGATGGGAACCGTTCAACGACTCAATTCTCCATTCGCATTTTAGGTTTGATGAGGGTCCCGTTCACTCCGTGTAATTGGTTAAATGTTGACCGCCAAATATACTTATGAGGAGATAACACATCCAGGTCAAAGAAAGGGCGTGGGAATACCATTTTAGAAAAGGTTGCACTGCAGCCAAACTAACTCTGGGCTGCGGTCCACAATCGCTCCCTCCCAACTCTCATTTCCTTTCTCCCCTTCACCGAACCATTCCTTCCTAGAGTCAGATTTGGTGCAACAGGCAGGTTCCTACCTTGGTCTGAACACTCTTATCAAACTTGTCATTTTTGAAGCTAAACGTATTCTGGTGCCTCTGAGGCCTGGAACGAGCCACGTTCCCTTTCTGGGAGCTCATCGTGGAAACCACAATCACCTCGCGCCGATACAGGGAGGACGCGGGGAAGACGAAGACGCCAGGAACTGCCCCACGGAGTCCACGCTCCTGTCACTGACCCGGAAGGAACTTATCCGGCCTTTCCGCCCCGCCTCCGTCAGACCACGTGACTGATCGCGGAGGTCAAAAGACTCCCTCTCATCTGTCAAAACTCTCAAGGTTCTTCCACGCGGCCCAGTCTCGACCCATCCCCCTCCGCGCAAACCCTGCATCTAAATCCCTCTTCCTGCGAAGCGAGAATTCCCCCATTGGTCCGAACGTGGCAGTCCATCAAGGCGGAGAGGCAAGGAACCTTTGCCTTTATTGGTTCTCCTTTTCCGCAATCCCCGCCTCCTGCCGACCCAGCTCAGCCTCTCCCGGCGCCCGACTCCGCTGGGTGGCTTGTGATTGGTTGAAGACCGGCTAAGCTGCGCTGCGTCCCTCCCCCGGCCCGCTCGCAGGCTGGAACCCGGGTCAGCTTGGCATCTTCCTCCAGTCAGTGACCAACTCCTGCTTCAGCGAGCCTTCTGCTCGCCCCCTCGGTTCCCTTCCAGCCTTCCTCCCGCCACCAAAGCTAGCCTCGCGGTGGCAGGCTGAGGAGGAGCAAAGAAAGGAGGACTAAAGAGAAGAAAGACCTGGCTGGGTTTGGCTGGTGTCTGCAGTGCCAGAAAGGGAGGTGGTGGCGGCGGCGGCGGCGGCGGCGGCTGCGACCACGGCCGCGCGGGACGTGAGGCCCGAGAGCCGCCGACGGCGACGGCCGCTTCAGAGCCTCGCGCCGGGGCCGTTAGTCAGCAGAACGCGAGCCCGTGTGGAGGAGCAGGGCCGGCGCGAGGCGAGACTGCAGAGCGCGAGCCGGCCCCCTCGGGCGCCGCCGTCCTTCCTCGTCCCGGCGCTGGGGGCTGCAGCCCTCGTCCCCCTTCCTCGGCCGCGCCCGCCCGCAGGCCGGGAGAGCCCGGCGGCGGCGGCGGCAGCAACGTGGGTCGCACCTTGTGGAGGACAGCGCGTCGGCAGAGGCTCTCTCCCGGCCCTTTCTTCCCGACACCTTGGCCGCGGCCCCTCAGGTGCAGGTGCGTGGGGCCGCGGCGGGCCGGGCACTGCGGCCGGGCTCGGGGAGGGGGCGCTAGGCCCGGAGCCGCAGCGCGGGAGGGATGAACCCGGGCCGGGCGGGGGGAGGGGAACGGGAGGCGTCTTTGTTGTTGGCGACCGGGATCCCTCTCGGCGGCTGCGAAAGGCGGGGAGGCCGCTTCGGATCCGGTCTGGTTTTGAGAGGCTTCACTGGTGGTTCCGTGGAGGGGAGAGGTAGGAGAGTCCCTGCGAGCCGGGAGGCTGCGGGAGTCTGGGGGCGGGAGAGAGACGTAAAGCCGGACTGGGAAAAAGGTCTTGGGTCCTCCTTGCGGAGAAGGCTCTCGGTTCACTTGTTTGGCTTTGCTCCCCGCGGACAGAAAGATGGGGTCAGCTTCACATTCTGCTCCCTGGCTCCCCGTGAGGCTGGCGATGCCCGAAAGCCTTCTCCTGAATGTCCTCGTGGGTGCCAGCCTCGATCTGAGATGGAATCGGCGCCGTTCTCGGTGATTTGTGTTCCCGGCGGGCCGCCTTCGGGTTCTTTTTCTCTGGGCGGCTCAACTTGAATCTTAACCAGTTTCGAACTCTGTTTTCGAACCCTAGATTGGGCGCCTCAGTAACTGCTTTTGAGCTGGAAAATGAGAGGTTTTGTTTGGAATTTTTTTTTTTTTTTTAAACTCTGAAACGAAAGTTCTGTCGAGTTTGAGTGTAGGTTGTGGAGCACCCCCCCCCCCACCGCCGCCGCCGCCGCCAAGAAAAGTGAGTTTAACCCCGGCTTTTTGTTTAAAAAAAAAAAAAAAAAAAAGTTCAGAGCTTTGATCCTTGGAGAGATTCTGCCAAGGCCAGAATACAGGTTTTGGGGGGTTTGGGGCGATGCTTTGCTACAAGTCTACGTGAGGTGGGCTTAATAAGCAAAAAGATAAATAACGGAATAACAGGGGGACCTTTAAATTTTGGCTCTTTATGGAAAGTTGTTTTCTGTTTAATATATTTCGTAATATCTATGCATATAATACTTGATCTGCAAGATGATTCATTGATTTTTTTTTTAAGACTCCAATAAATGAAAAGAATTTTGGAGATCTTGTGTCAGCATTTGGAACTGCCTAATGAGTCTATCTGTTTACATTAATAGGAAAACTTAAAATGAACTTTTCTCTATAGTTTGTCTCTTCGTATGTTGATGGCATTAACTCATTTGTGTAACATACCTAGTATCTAATCATAACCAATATTTTAATAATCATAATTACCAGTGTTCTTACTTGGGACTGCCCAACGCTTTGGTTAATTTTTATTGTGAGAGTAAAGGTGGTGGCTTAAGGAACAGGGGAGATAGCCATGATTCAACTGACAAAAGAAATAAAATCCTGTTGTGCAGTCATTGCTTTATTATTTGAGGTCTGTGAGGAAATAAATAGCACCCTCACCCATATTTGACCTCTCTTTTCTCCTACTCTAGTAGTAATAAGGTTAATTGGGAAGAATTGGATTAGATTTTTAGCAGGCTAGGCAGTTTTAATTTTGTCCCTTGCTGTGCAGGACTGTAGTTAGTAAGTGGCTTGTTTCTTTGAGTATCTTTGCCCATTTTGAAATATGTATGAAATGATATCTGACAAACAAAGAATTTCTATTTCCTGTGACCAGATTATCATAAAACATCATGGCAGAATAATGTTTTTGATAACTTAAAGAATGCTTTTCAGTGCAGTTCTCATATTTTGGTATTATGAATTTCAATTCCTTGATGAAGAATTAGCCTAAAGAAATACAGTTACAGTAGGGAGAATGCCTATCCTATGTGCCATCCTCTAAGAATTGATTACTCAGAATTTCTTTCATGTTAAGATTCATGTTAATATTGTTGCAATCAGTGATGATGAGAAAATAGAGTGACGAATTGGCTTGTTTGGTTTACTTGTAGATATTATTTCTAGTATATCCAAGGTTTTTTGTTTTTGTTTTAAAGATTTTATTTATTTATTTGACAGAGAGAGATCACAAGTAGGTGGAGAGGCAGGCAGAGAGGGAGGAAGGGAAGCAGGCTCCCTGCTGAGCGGAGAGCTGGATGCGGGGCTCGATCCCAGGACCCTGGGATCATGACCCCAGCAGAAGGCAGAGGCTTTAACCCACTGAGCCACCCAGGCGCCCCATCCAAGGTTTTTTTAATTTTCAAAAATTCTTTCTTTCCTACCTGTTTAAAAAACTCTCATATATATATATATATATACATATATATATATATATTCCTATTTATGCTTCTCATACCTATCTTTGTGAGTTGGGGAGGAAAAATGATGTTATTTGTGACATTTTTACAGATAAAGCCCAGAGAAGTTAATTCTTTGAATTGCCCAAAGCTACATAATTTGTAAGAAGCAGAACCTGGGTTTTCTGACTTAGAGTCCTGAATCCTTTGCTTTGGAGCAGTGTTTTCCAACCAGCTGTTTGGACCCAACAGTTTTTGCCAATTCAAATGAAATGAAAATACAGCAATATGAGTATTGGCAACATACAATATAATGAATATTCATGCAACCATTACTCAGTTGGAGAGAGAAAAAGACAAAACAAAATGAAGCTTCCTTTGTACTTCAAAAACCCTTCTTAAATCCTACTTCCTCTTCCCCCACCATCCAGCCACTAACCGGAAATTAGAATGCATCCTTCCTATCCATGTGTTTATACTTAACTACATGCCTTTATGTCCTTGATCATTATATAGTTTTTCTTTGATTATTTTAAGACTGTTATTTTTAAGACTATTTAAATACGTATTTGTAGCCTGCTTTCTAGATTTATCTGTGTTTATTTGGCTAATGCTAGTTTATTTTTACTGCGATAATGGTATGTGTTCCATTATGTGACTATCAGATTTCTCTTATCATTTTAGTTTTTTCCAATTGCTTATTAAACACCGTGGGGAATATTCTTGTATATGTTTATTTAGGTACATGTGCAAGACTTCCTCTAGGGCAGTGGTTCTTGAGACTATATCCCATTTTTATAGAAATATTTTATAACTTCTCCAATTCTGCCCTAAAATGAAATTCAAAATAATCAGCTTACATTCATTTGAAACTTAATGAACTTACAAATTTATAGTAAAATTAAAACTTAAATAAATTTACATTATATTTTAAAGTAATGCTCTTACTAAAATGTAAGAATTTATAACAGAGTAATGTATTTCACTGTGTAGATGCTCATACCAAACCACATTCTAATCTTGCTACAAAGTGTGATAGTAGACTAGTAAACGCAGAATTCTGGGAGCTTGTTAGAAATCAGAACCTCAGAACCTACCCTACTGACTCATGCTGAATTTTAACAAGATGTGTGCGCACATAAAAATCCAGGAAGCATTGCTGGAAGAACAGTAGTCAGATACTTTTGTACCAATGTTTAGTATCACCATGAATAGGGTAAACTACTGATGCAAATTATTACTACTATTTTTTTAGATTTTATTTATTCATTCAAGACTGCATGCACAGGAGTTGGGGGGTGTGCAGGAGTGGGAGAAGCAGACTTTCTTCTGAGCAGTGAACCTGACTTGGGGCTCTGTCCCAGTACCCTGAGATCATGGCCTAAGCCAAAGGCAGACGATTAAAAATTGATTGAGCTACCCAGGCACCCCTACTGATTAAAACAGGTGTGTTGAAATGGCTGTTCAAATACTGATGGTGGCACTGTTGTTGATAAATGAATTTCTGAAATAACAAACTATTTTCAGTAAAGTTTGGACCAAAAAAAATGCAGTCTTCTTTACACAGTGTTTGCATTTTTTAAAAATCATCTATATTAAAGCAATATAAATATACTCTGTGTTAAGTCCTGTTTATAAATATCTGACCTTATTTCCCCCACCTCCTCCTCATTCCCTTAAATGAGCAATCAGCAGAATATTCAAAAGTCAGGAGAGGAGACATGGGGCAGCATCATTGAGATTTCCCTGGGAAGTCTAAAGAGTGCTAGAACAAACGGTATGTATGAGCAGCTGCTTTAACTTTATTGGATAACCACCAGTTTTCTCTCAAGTGTTTCTATCAGTAATGGATGAGGGGATCTATTTTCCCACCTTTAAAATACTTTATTAGACTTCTCATGGTTTGCCATGCTGAGGAGTATGTGAAGGATGGTACCGCATTGGAATTTTCATTTGCATGGCCCCAGTTAGTCCTGTAGTTGAGAACACTTTTATTTTGGGGGGCATTCATGTTCCTTTTCTGTGAATTGCTTATTTGTTGTTTTTCCCTTAATGGGATTGTTTATCTTATTGATTTGTAAATGTTTTTTATGTATTCTGGATAACAATGCTTGGTAGCCTTTACAAATATCTTCTAGTTTGTAACTGTCTTTCCATTTTACATATGGTGTGTTTGGGCTTCTGGGTGGCATCTGCCTTCAGCTCAGATCATGATCCCAGGATCCTGGGATTGAGTCCCATATTGGGCTCCCTGCTCAGTGTGAATCCTGCTTCTCCCTCTGCCTCTCTCTTTCCCTCTCTCTCCCATGAATAAATAAAATCTTTAAAAAATAAATAAATATAGTGTCTTTAGGACTTAATATTCTTAATTTTAAAGTCAAATATATTTTTTAATGATTTAAGTAGTCTCTTACAGCCAGGGGGACTTGAACTCATGACCCTAAGATTAAGAATCACATGCTCTACTGACCGAACTAGCCAAGTGCTCCTAGTCAAATGTATTTTATGATTGTGCTTTTTCTCTTTAAAGGAAGTCTTTTCTATCCTGAGTTTGTAGAGATTCTGATACAGCTTTTTAAAGTATTTTTTATATTTAGATCTTTAATTCACATGGGACTATTTTTATATAACGAGGTATATGTGAATCTAAATTTATTCAGTAAAATCACTAGCCTCCATAGTGATACTGTTTTTATGTGATGTTCTGGAATTAGTGATAATAGATTGTATTTAATTTTTAATATTCCTTTGCGGCAAAATTAAAATTTGGCAACTCTGTCATTCCAACGTCTTAAAATTTAACTGATTTTCGAAATTCCTTAGTTTTGGGAACCACTGCTTTAGGGTACTTTACTTCCCATGCTGCTTCTGTGCCATAAATTCAGTCTCTAAAGCATCAAAGAAAATAAGTAGGCACTCTTTAAGTACTGATCTTTTTTTTTTTTTTAAGATTTTATTTATTTATTGAAGAGACAGAGATCACAAGTAGGCAGAGAGGCAGACAGAGAGAGAGGAGGAAGCAGGCTCCCTGCTGAGCAGAGAGCCCAATTTGGGGCTCGATCCCAGGACCCTGGGATCATGACCTGAGCCAAAAACAGAGGCTTTAACCCACTGAGCCACCCAGGCCCCCCTGATCTTTTAATTGTCATTTGCATCCTTCACATTTAAGTTTGTTTTACTTGTGTCTTCATCACTTTTTACTAGAATTTTTTTTTAAAGATTTTATTTATTTATTTGACAGGCAGAGATTACAAGTAGGCAGAGAGGCCAGCAGAGAGAGAGAGGAGGAAGCAGGCTCCCTGCCGAGCAGAGAGCCGGATGTGGGGCTCCATCCCAGGACCCTGGGATCATGACCTGAACCGAAGGCAGAGGCTTTAACCCACTGAGCCACCCAGGCGCCCCTTTACTAGAATTTTTAAAAAGATTTTTATTTTTTTATTTATTTGACGGAGAGTACAAGCAAGGAGAGCAGCAGGCAGAGGGAGAAGCAGGCTTTCCCCTGAGCAGGGAGCCCCATGCCTAAGGCAAATGCTTAAACAGTTGAGCTGCCCAGTCCTCCTGACAGTATAGTCTTTAAGTTAAATGTGTATATACTTAAGTTGTGTGAATGTGGACAAATTAAACGGAGTTAAACCTGGAGACTTAACTTCTTCAAGTATTAAGGATGATATCCTGAGAAAAGTATTATTAAGATTAAAGGAGATAACAAGTGAAAACACCTACCTCTTATCCCCATCTAGTTCTCATGTATTTTCTCTGTATTTTCATAGCATTTATAACAGTGTAATTACTTGTGTCACCAGCTGATAAATTTTATCCCACCTCTTCTGAAATACTAATGAAAAGAACCAGTGTTATATTTTTATTAACATATATTTGTTTGTAAACTATTTTTAACCCTTTTTTTATGTGAAAATCCTCAGATTTGTTGAGAAAGTGTTTTGTATTTAAGACGTCTTTGTGCTGGAGCTTTAAAATGCGTTACAGGCATTACCTCATTGATCACACACCATCTTTGTGATGGAGGCAGTGCGTACTTATCATCTTGCACTTGGAATGAATTGAAGCTGCTCAATGGTATAAAGTGACACACAAAGTCAAGGAGAATTTGGATGAAATGTGATTACATTTGGTTATATTTTTCCCTGTGCTCCTTTTTTCCCCTTTCTCCAATACTGCTAAAATTGACCCTCTATAAAAGCTTGAAAAAAAAACAAACCCTGTAACTTATGTTACAGGGTTTGTTTGTGTGGCCTTTGGAGAATCATTATGACACCAACAATATTTTAGTTACGACTTTATTTTCCATTTTCCCACATGAAGCTTTGCTTAGTATCTAAGGAGGAGATAGTATTAAAATTGGAAATAGAGGGGGCCTGGGTGGCTCAGTGGGTTAAAGCCCCTGCCTTGGGCTCAGGTCATGATCCCAGGGTCTTGGGATAGAGCCCCGCATCGGGGCTTTCTGCTCAGCAGGGAGCCTGCTTCCCCCCCCCCAACCTGCCTCTCTGCCTACTTGTGATTTCTGTCTGTCAAATAAATAAATACAATCTTTATTTTTTTTTTAAAGATTTTTATTTATTTATTTGACAGATCACAAGTAGGCAGAGAGAGAGAGAGAGGAGGAAGCAGGCTCCCTGCCAAGCAGGGAGCCCGATGCGGGACTGGATCCCAGGATCCTGAGATCATGACCTGAGCCGAAGGCAGAGGCTCAACCCACTGAGCCACCCAGGCGCCCATAAATAAAATCTTTAAAAAAAAAAAAAAAAAGAATTGGCAATAGAGGGGCACCTGGGTGGCTTAGTTAGTCGTCGACCTTCTGCCTTTCAGGTCATGATCCTGAGATCCTGCGATTGAGCCCCACATCACTCCACATCGGGCTCCCTGCTCAGCGACAGGATGCCTGCTTCTTCCTCTCCCCCTGTTTGTGTTACCTCTCTCGCTGTGTCTCCGTCAAATAAATAAAATCTTAAAAAAAAAAAAAAAGAATTGACAGTAAAGTTGGAGGTCTTCACTTTTATAAATACATACTGCTTAGGAAATTCAAACGTTATAGTTGTATTGGACTATTAAACATTTTTAAGATGTTTAAGATTAAAAGAATAGGATTAAGAAAATAAGTATATGCTTATAAAGAAGAAAGGTTTGAAATAACCTCATTAACTTGGTGTCAGCAGATCTGCATTATCACCTCAACAAACCCAGACCCAAAGTAGAGCAAGAGTGCCTCCAGGAACAAAAGTAGAAGACTTTTTTTTTTTTTTTTTGGAAGACATTATTTTATCAGTTGCAGTAAACTTGTTAGGCTTCTGAATTTAGATTGTTCTTAAATGTGTTTCTAAAATTAAAATCGGGGTGCCTGGGTGGCTCAGTGGGTTAAAGCCTCTGCCTTCAGCTCAGATCATGATCCCGGGGTCCTGGGATCAAGCCCCACATCAGGCTCTCTGCAATATTTTTTAAAAATTAAAATCAATTGTGGGGCGCCTGGGTTGCTCAGTGGGTTAAAGCCTCTGCTTTCGGCTCAGGTCATGATCCCAGGGTCCTGGGATCGAGCCCCGCATCTGGCTCTCTGCTCCTCGGAGAGCCTGCTTCCTCCTCTCTCTCCCTGCCTGCCTCTCTTGCCTACTTGTGATCTCTGTCTGTCAAATAAATAAATAAAATCTTTAAACAAAATTAAAATCAATTGAAATAATCCCTCTAATAAACTTTTCCCAAACATGCCATCCACCAACTGTGACCTAGGTATTTTAATTTTTTACTTTCTAGCTTAGCCATCCCCAACCCCAAGAGTAAAAATTATTCTTTGCACATCAGTTATTACCAAGAAAATAATGCCATTCAGTAACTGGTTTGGCAAGCTTATAACTGAAACACTGTGGGTTACATTTTGTTCAGAGCTTTTTAAAAGACCTTAACAACACTTGTATTAATAAAGATTTAGGGCAGTAAAGTTTAATAAGAGTGAGGGGAACTTTAAAAAATTATGCATTAAGGACATTCAGATGAAATCCTCTAGAGTAATTGTTCTCAATTCTTTTGTTAGAATTCGTAAGAAAGATATTTTGCTTCATGATTTGATACAGAAAAAGGAGTTTCATTGAAAAGATTAAATCCATCAGCATGAGCATTCTTCAGGGGAGATTTTTTCCCCCTAGAGAAAGAAGTAAAACTTAAATAGAGGGCTTAAAAAACAGTACAAATTGTTTCATTTATATTTAGAGGAAGTGATTGAGTTGGGGGAGACTTAAGCAATAGTGAAGGAACAGTATGCACAAAGCCATAGAGGGAAGAAAGAATAGGCCACTCATTGAAGAACAGTATGTTCAGTAGAATGGATGAATAGGGAAGTGCTCAGAAATAAGGTTAGAGACTGGAATGCAGAGAGGGTGAGGGGATCATATATGACATATAAAGTAATTTATTCAAGAGGACTGTGAGGCCCATTGAATGATTTAAACAGGAAAGTGACATCACCTGGCCGCAGTGTGGAGTGTGGATTAGAAAAGTATGAGATAGATGTTAGTGAGAGGTTTTATAATGTTAAATGCAAAGCAGTTGAGCAAAGATATAGCCTAGGGAATGGAGAGAGATACATAGGATACAGGCCTTGATTGAGGGGAATGAAGAGAGGAAAAGGGAGGAGAGGGAAAACAGAGATAGGGTCTGTAGCTTAGGGGAGAAGTCTGTGCTAGAGATTTTAAGTTTTTAGATTTAGGCCCCATTAGTGTGTAAGAGGTAATTAAAGCCTTGGGTACAATTGAGATAAAAAGATTAGAAAACAAAAGACAGAAGTAGTAGTTAAACCCAGGGGTTTAGGTGAGAAACAAAAGAAGACAAAAGGCCAATCTGCAAAAGCAATAATAAAACCTTTGAAGAGGTCACCAGAAAAACCAAGATTGGAAGTTAGTTTCAAGAAGGAAGGAAGGAGGAAACTAGGAGCTGGTTCTTTGAAAGAATTAATAAGATTGATAAACCCCTGGCCAGACTTATCAAAAAGAAAAGAGAAAGGACCCAAATAAATAAAATCATGAATGAAAGAAGAGAGATCAGGGGCACCTGGGTGGCTCAGTGGGTTAAAGCCTCTGCTTTCGCTCAGGTCATGATCCCAGGGTCCTGGGATCGACTCCCACATCGGGCTCTCTGCTCCTCGGAGAGCCTGCTTCCTCCTCTCTCTCCCTGCCTGCCTCTCTTGCCTACTCGTAACCTCTGTCTGTCAAATAAATAAATAAAATCTTTTTTTAAAAAAATAGAAATGGAAGGAAAACTTCCAAACTTATTTTATGAGGCCAGCATCACCTTGATCCCAAAACCAGACAAGGATCCCATCAAAAAAGAGAATTACAGACCAATATCCTTGATGAACACAGACGCGAAAATTCTCGCCAAAATACTAGCCAATAGGATTCAACAGTACATTAAAAGGATTATTCACCAGGACCAAGTGGGATTTATTCCAGGGCTGCAAGATTAGTTCAACATCCGCAAATCAATCAATGTGATACAACACATTAATAAAAGAAAGAACAAGAACCACATGATACTCTCAATAGATGCTGAAAAAGCATTTGACAAAGTACAGCATCCCTTCCTGATCAAAACTCTTCAAAGCATAGGGATAGAGGGCACATACCTCAATATTATCAAAGCCATCTATGAAAAACCCACCGCAAATATCATTCTCAATGGAGAAAAACTGAAAGCTTTTCCGTTGAGGTCAGGAACACGGCAGGGATGTCCATTATCACTACTGCTATTCAACATAGTACTAGAAGTCCTAGCCTCAGCAATCAGACAACAAAAAGAAATTAAAGGCATCCAAATCGGCAAAGAAGAAGTCAAACTCTCACTCTTTGCAGATCATATGATACTCTATGTGGAAAACCCAAAAGACTCCACTCCAAAACTGCTGGAACTTGTACAGGAATTTAGTAAAGTGTCAGGATATAAAATCAATGCACAGAAATCAGTTGCATTTCTCTACACCAACAACAAGACAGAAGAAAGAGAAATTAAGGAGTCAATCGCATTTACAATTGCACCCAAAACTATAAGATACCTAGGAATAAACCTAACCAAAGAGGCAAAAAATCTATACTCAGAAAACTATAAAGTACTCGTGAAAGAAATTGAGGAAGACACAAAGAAATGGGAAAATGTTCCATTGTGAAAATGTCTATGCTACCTAAAGCAATCTACACATTTAATGCAATCCCTATCAAAATCCCACCCATTTTTTTTCAAAGAAATGGAACAAATAATCCTAAAATTTATATGGAACCAGAAAAGACCTCGAATAGCCAAAGGAATATTGAAAAAGAAAGCCAAAGTTGGTGGCATCGTGCACCCGAATGTTTATAGCAGCAATGTCTACAATAGCCAAACTATGGAAAGAACCTAGATGTCCATCAACAGATGAATGGATAAAGAAGAGGTGGTATATATACACAATGGAATACTATGCAGCCATCAAAAGAAATGAAATCTTGCCATTTGCAACGACGTGGATGGAACTAGAGGGTATCATGCTTAGTGAAAT
>PISX010003112.1:0-31162 GCA_004024625.1 Mellivora capensis | reverse complement strand
ACTATCGTATGATCTCCCTGATATGAGGAAGTGGGAGATGCAACATGGGGGGTTGGGGGGTAGGAAAAGAAGAAAAGAAACAAGATGGTATCGGGAGGGAGACAAACCATAAGTGACTTTTAATCTCACAAAACAAACTGAGGGTTGCTGGGGGTAGGGGGATCGGGAGAGGGGGTTTGGGTTAGGGACATTGGGGAGGGTATGTGCTATGGTTAGTGCTGTGAATTGTGTAAACCTGGCGATTCACAGACATGTACCCCTGGGGATAAAAATACATTATATGTTTATAAAAATTTTAAAAAGGAAGGAAGGAAGGGACAGTGGTATTTAATGCCACAAAGTGATTGTGTAGATTGAAGACTAAGAAGTATCCAATGCACTTTGGGAAAAAAAAAAAAAATTTTTTTTTTTTTTTAAGATTTTGTGTATCTATTTGAGAGAGTGCTCTAGAGCACATGCATGAGTGGGATTGAGGGGCAGAGAGGGAGAAGTAGAATCCCAGCTGAGTGGGGAGCCCAACCAGGGCTTGATCACTTGGGATCGTGACCTGAGTTGAAAGCAGATGTTCAACTGACTGAACCACCCAGGTGTCCCTGCACTTTGAAATTTTAAGAGGTTATTGGTAATTTAAATGGGTCAACAGTTTTATGATAGATGTTAGATCACAGTTCATTTGGGACCTATTGTAGAAGAGAAAGAAGTGAGAATTTAAAAGTTTGATTCAGGGTAATTAGAATCTAGATAAAGATATACCCACCTTTTTTTTTTTTTTTTTTAAGAGGAGAGTCTTAAATATGTTTGTAAACAGAAGATACGGGCCAGTAGAGCAGGAGAGGCTATGAGGATATGGGAAACAGGATAATTGATTAGACAGGGTCTCTGAAGATGCCAGAAGCATTGGAACAATCTGTTGTTTGGAACACACTGGAACCATGTGTTGGAGGGATTGGTTATGAGGGAGTGAGACTTTAAAGGAATGAAAAGGCAATCAGGATTCAGTGAATTGATTTCTAGGGTTCACGAAGAGATTATCAAATATATGCCTGTCTGTTCCAAGTAAAAAGATTTTTCTGAATCTAGTATGCTGGGAGTTTAGGTGTTCCTCATTTAATGTTCTTAGCAACTCTTCAAAGTTTACAAATACGAAAAATTGAGGCTCAGAGAAGTTGTCTAAAGCTGTGCAACTAGAAGGTAACTCAGCTCTGATTTGATTGCATTTATGCCTAGTTCCAGAGCTTAGTACTAAGGGCCAAATTCCCCAAAAAAGGAAAAACAGTAAGAGGCTTCTAATTTTAAGTTTTGCCCAGTGAAATCACTTCGGAAAGAATTTTTAAACTTAGTACCTTCTACAATTTTTAAAAATTTTTTACATGTTTTCTTTTTCACAAAAATATATTTTAGCAATAATAGAAAGGATATAATATCCAAATAAATAGAAGGAAAACCTATGAAATCATTAAGCCCACTACTCTAGTCCATAGCTTTTCTCATTTTTCCAAAAGAATAACTTTATCGGGACGCCTGGGTGGCTCAGTTGGTTAAGTGGCTGCCTTCGGCTCAGGTCATGATCCCAGTGTCGTGGGATCGAGTCCCACATCGGGCTCCTTGCTTGGCGGGAAGCCTGCTTCTCCCTCTGCCTCTGCCTGCCACTCTGTCTGCCTGTGCTTGCTCTCTCTCTCTCTCTCTCTGACAAATAAATAAATAAAATATTAAAAAAAAAAAAAGAATAACTTTATCGACAACCAGTACCAGTCCTCAGACCACCCTTTCCAAAAGACTCTTTGAAGTTGTATACGTGAAAATATATAGTACATTGTTACTTCAGTTGTTAGAGTTAAACATTTATATTTTAAAAAACTCAGTATTGGGGGCGCCTGGGTGGCTCAGTGGGTTAAGCCTCTGCCTTCGGCTCAGGTCATGATCTCAGGGTCCTGGGATCGAGCCCCTCATCGGGCTCTCTGCTCAGCGGGGAGCCTGCTTTCCCCTCTCTCTCTGCCTGCCTCTCTGCCTACTTGTCACAGCCTACTCGCTCTGTCAAATAAATAAATAAAATATTAAAAAAAAAAAACTCAGTATTGTATTTTCCCCCGTTGCTAGGAACTTTCATATTTTGTTTTGCTGCAAGTTGATTTCTAAGGGTTCTCATTACCAAACTTCTTTATTTTATTTTACTTTATTTATTTGACAGAAAGAGATCAGAAGTAGGCAGAGAGGCGGGTGGGGAGAGGGTGGGAAGCAGGCTCCCCGCTGAGCAGAGAGCAGGATACTGGGCTCCCCCCTAGCCCCCGATCCCAGGACCCTGGGATCATGACCTAAGCTGCCAAAGGCAGAGACTTAACCTACTGAGCCACTCAGACGCCCCTACCAAAATTCTAAGAAATAAATAAAATGACTAATAAACTGAAGCAACTCTTCAAAATATATAGCATTAATTCCTGAACAATTTCCTTTTATTAACTTTATTTAGATACTTTTGGGTTTACTATGGTTTATTTTTTCAGTTGCTAAAAGCCATTGTAAATCCAAATCTTTTATTATTTTTGTTTAATTTTTAAGTAATCTCTATACCCAGTGTGGGGCTTGAATTATGATCCTGAGATAAAGAGTTTCATACTATACTGATCTAGCCAGCCAGATGCCCCAAAGTATTTTCAGAAATAGGAAATCAAATTGCTCTAACATGCTATTGCTTACTACCTTACCTTGTCCCTGTTTGGCACTGTTCTCCTATGGGCATAAACTTAACTTGCTTATAGAAGTTTAAGTATTGCCTAATCAACTATAACAGCACATCTTTTTTTTTTTTTTTTTAAGATCTTTATTTATTTATTTGACAGAGATCACTCGTAGGCAGAGAGACAGGCAGAGAGAGAGGGGGAAGCAGGCTCCCCGATGAGCAGAGAGCCTGAGTGAGGCCCGATCCCAAGACCGTGAGATCATGACCTGAGCCGAAGGCAGAGGCCCAACCCACTGAGCCACCCAGGCACCCCTAACAGCACATCTTTAGTCAACACATGTGTAATTCATTTTTTTTTTTTTAAGTTCTTATTTAAGGGCGCCTGTGTGGCTCAGTTAAGCATCTGCCTTCAGCTCAGGTCATGATCCCAGGGTTCTGGCATGGAGCCCCGCATTGGGCTCCCTGTTTAGTGGAGAGCCTGCTTCTCCCTCTTCCTCTAACTGCCGCTCTGCCTACTTGTGCTCTCTCTCTCTATGTCAAATAAGTAAATAAATTCTTTAAAAAAAAAAAAATATTTTACTTATTTGCCAGAGAGAGAGAGAGAGAGAACAAGCAGGGGAAGGGGCAGGCAGAGGGAGAGGGCTAAGTGGGCTCCCCACTGAGCAAGGAACCCAGTGCCATGTAGGACTCCATCCTAGGACCCTGGGATCCTGACCTGAGCCAAAGGCAGACACTTAACCTACTGCACCACCCCCATGAACCCCTGTGTAACTCATTTTTTAGGATTCCTACCAAAGTGAAAAACAGAGCCAGGTTCCATGTTTGGTTTTGTTTTTTGTTTTTAAGATTTTATTTATTTACTTGACAGATCACAAGTAGGCAGAGAAGCAGGCAGAGTGAGAGAAGGAAGAGCAGAGAGCCCGATGCGGGGGCTGTATCCCAGGACCCTGGGATCATGACCTGAGCCGAAGGCAGAGGCTTTAACCCACTGAGCCACCCAGGCGCCCCCGTTCCATGTTCTTTAAGTCTGAAATTCTGCTTCTTACTTTGTTGGTACTGGAAAGCAATGAGAGTAATAAAAAAAAAAACAAAAAAAAACAAAGTTCAGAGGCTTATAGCCACCATTATTGCTAACATTCTCCTCTCCTAAGTCCTGAAGGTATGGAGATGGTTAGCAAGACATTTGCTGATACTCCCTGATGTTGATGCTAAAGATGGAAAAGGGAAGAACTTCTTAGCATCTGAGTATCCCAATCACTGGGTATCTACTTTTGAGTGAGGGTAGGCTCCACCACCTGAGGTCTTCGCAGCTGTAGTTGACTGCCCTAACTAGATGGATAAGTCATCTTCAGAGTCATCCTCAAAGACAAATTTGCTTCTTTTTAAGGTGGTGTCGGGGCTTTTGATTGCTCTGTTATTGCTATGCTGTACTTGGGGACTACGGGAGCAAATAAGTGTATTTTAAATGCCCGAACCAACCATTTTCGCAGGGTCCTGGACTGTACTCAGCCAGGAGTCTTTGAGTTTCTCTCCCTCTGCCTTTCCTCCCTCCTTTCTTTCCCTCTTAATAAACAAATCATTTAAAGTTTAAATGCCTGAACCACTTAAAAATGAATGCTTCAAGGTTTAAATCCTCATTAGCACACATCGTATCCCAAAAAGAAGCCCTCAGTCAAACACAAGAAAATGTTCATTTTCTACCAGTAGGAAAAATTACCTCTCCAAAATAATTCATGAGTACCAGGTTCTTTAAAATGCCCTCCCAAAGTAATCATTTTGGAAACATTTCAACTTTTTTTTCTTTTTGGCCAACCATCAAATAACCCTTTAAATAAAGGATTTTCCAGGGCACCTGGGTGGCTCAGTGGGTTAAATAAAGTCTCTCCCTTCAGCTCAGGTCATGATCCCAGGGTCCTAGGATGGAGCCCTGCATTAAGTGCTCTGCTCAGCAGGGAGCCTGCTTCCTCCTCTCTCTGCCTGCCTCTCTGCCTATTTGTGACCTCTGTCTGTCAAATAAATAAATAAAATCTTAATAAGTAAATAAATAAATAAAGGATTTTCCAACCTCCATGAGTTGTCAAAGGACACTTGTGATATAACTTGACAAATAAAAATACAGTATTACCACTTTATAATCAGGAAATTGATTTGCCATTTATATTTATATAAATATATATTTATATATTTAATGCAGTTAATGGGCACTAACAAGATAAAACATCTTTAAGTAGTAATTTGTACATGTGGTAATTATACCCATATTAATGGTCTGTTTATTTAACTACCTTTCTTAAGGATTTTATATCTATCAGAAGGTGTTTTTTTAAATGCATAGAATGCAATGTAAATAGAAGTATAATTTGTAAGTACGATTTCCAAAAGATTCAAGTGTGAATACTGGTTCAAAACCACAAAACAATCTATTTTGATTATATTTAGCATTATCTAGGTTTTTGGGGGTTTTTTTAAGATTTTATTTATTTGACACAGCGAGAGAGAGAATATAAGCAGAAGGAGTAGGAGAGGGAGAAGCAGGCTTCCCATAGAGCAGGGAACCCAATGCAGGGCTTGATCCCAGGACCCCTGGGATCATGATCTGAGCCAAACACAGCTGCTTAACGACTGAGCCACCCAGGTACCCCATTATCTCAGTTTATATTCTGTCAGTTCTTTAGGTATAACTGCAAGTTCTTGTTTTCTTAACTCTCATTTAGATTGTTATTAATCAGGTACTTTGTAGTGCTAAAGAAAACACATGGTCAGTGACTGCATAGTAAAGACAATAGGTATTTATCAAGTAAGTTCACAGGTGAGTATGTGGCAAGGATCACTATTTTCTTTCTTTCTTTTTTTTTTTTTTTTTAAGATTTTATTTATTTATTTGACAGAGATCACAAGTAGGCAGAGAGGCAGACAGGGGTGGCGGAAGCAGACTCCCTGCTGAGCAGAGAGCCTGATCCCAGTACTCTGAGATCATGACCTGAGCTGAAGGCAGAGGCTTAACCCACTGAACCACCCAGGCACCCCAAGGATGCAATTTTCAACTGTAAAGGAAGAGAACTGGGAGCTGTAAAAAAAGAATAACCTTAGGTGTGCCTGAGTGGCTCACTCAGTTAAGCGTCTACCTTTGGCTTAGATCATTATCCTGGGGTTCTGGGATCAAGTTGTGCATGGGGTTCCCTGCTCCGTGAGGAGTCTGCTTCTCTTCCTCCTTCTCCCTCACTCTCTGCCACTCTCCCTGCTTGTGCTCTCTTGCTTTCTCTCAAATAAATAACATCTTTTTAAAAAAAAAAAAAAAAGAATAATCTAATTTAGACTTGAGGTTCACAAGATCTCTCAGAAAAGGGACATTTGAGATTGGAATAATGAGAAGTCAGGTAGAGAGTGTGCAAACCCTGAAGTGGAAACCGCTTTCATGAAAATGGAAGTTGGGGAGGGAGACAGCAACCCTAAGTGATGAAAGGAGAGTGTGTCAAGATAAATTTGGAAAGATAAGCAAAGGCTGGATCCTACAAGGCCTTTAAGGACTTTAGAGAAGCTAGATTATTACAAGTACAGAGCAAGGCCATAGAGGAGTTCTTAAGTTATCACCTGGTGGATGGGTGGAACATATGAATGGGAGAAATTCATACTTAATCTCCGCTATTTTCCATTTGTTTGTTTATTAACACATTTTGAGTTCTTCTGTTTTCTTATTCTGCATAACCCTGGTCAGTCCTTTTCATTTGTAAAAGCTGGGAACTACAATAAAAGCATAGAAAAGTAACTTAAGTAAATCAAGAGATTTGTATGTGTTTTCATCTATAATTAAGGATGATAGAAATTAAATGACTTCTCGGGACGCCTGGGTAGCTCAGTTGGTTAAGCGGCTGCCTTAGGCTCAGGTCAGACGATCCCAGCGTCCTGGGATCCAGTCCCACATCGGGCTCCTTGCTCGGCAGGGAGCCTGCTTCTCCCTCTGCCTCTGCCTGCCACTCTGTCTGCCTGTGCTCGCTCTCTTTCCCTCTCTCTGACAAATAAATAAATTAAAAAAAAAAAAAGAAATTAAATGACTTCTCAATTGAACGCTTGTATTTATAAGATACTGAGGCCAGTGTAAACTCCTGCTATTTGATACTGTTTTGGTTTATATTTAGTAATGCTCCCATAGGTTTCCTTTTTTTCTTTAAAAATGTCATATTTAGAAACTTTTTATATTCTTGGTATTCTCTTTTTTTTTTTTTTTTAAGATTTTATTTATTTATTTATTAGAGTGAGAGCGTTTGCGAGAGAGGGAACACGAACACGGGGAGTGGGAGAGGGAGAAGCAGGCTTCCCACAGAGCAGGGAGCCCTGTTTGGGGCTCGATCCGGGGATCCTGGGATCAGGACCGGAGCCAAAGGCAGATGCCTTGTGACTGAGGCACCCAGGTGCCTCTGTTCTTGGTATTCTTCTTTTATTTTTTTTTTTTTAAGATTTTATTTATTTATTTGACAGAGATCACAAGTAGGCAGAGAGGCAGGCAGGGCCCAGTGCAGGGCTTGACCCCAGGACCCTGGGATCATGACGTGAGCCAAAGGCTCTAACCCACTGAGCCACCCAGGTGCCCCTATTCTTGGTATTCTTAATAGATTTCTCTATTGGGGCACCTGGGTGGCTCAGTGAGTTAAGCCTCTGCCTTCCGGCTCAAGTCATGATCTCAGGGTCCTGGGATCGAGCCCCTCGTCAGGCTCTCTGCTCAGTGGGGAGCCTGCTTCCCCTTCTCTCTCTGCCTGCCTCTCTGCTTACTTGTAATCTCTGTTTATCAAATAAATAAATAAACTTTTTTTTTTTTTAAGTCTACAATATTCACTTGTTTCGGGGCACCTGAGTGGCTCAGTGGGTTAAAGTCTCTGCCTTCCGCTCAGGTCATGATCCCAGATTCCTGGGATCAAGCCCCACATTGGGCTCTCTGCTCAGCAGGGAGCCTGCTTCCCTTCCCCTCTCTCTGCCTGCCTCTCTGCCTACTTGTGATCTCTGTCAAATAAATAAATAAAATCTTAAAGAAAGAATATTCACTTGTTTCTTTGCTACTTGCCTCTTCAAAAGGAGAATATAAGGCAAAATTTTTATTAACTGAAACATCCAATAAATCAAGATTATCTTTATTTTGCAAAGTAGAAAGTTATGTTACTGATGTAGAGAAACAATTACTTTTAAACATAGTCGAGTGTTGATATTTAACTGAAGGATGTGGTTTACACATTTTGCAATATAACCATTTGTTGATTTTCTACTTTCTTAATAGTGTGTTTGACATACTTCCATGTAGTAGGTTGAAATGTGCCTGTTTGAGGCTTGTTTTTGAAAATTTAAATTTGTAACCTTTAAATTTAAATAACGTTACTAAGTTCCAGTACTCTACTTAAGTCATTGGTACGTAGGCTTTTATGCAGTTTCCTAAACAAGTGCATCATCCTAATACATGTGTAAGGAACTACAGTGGTTTCTATACCTTGTTGAGCAGAGATTTGTTTTTAAATTTTTCATTTTTCTAATTCTTCCCTGTCCCAATTTTTTCCCCTTCTTTCTACTACGCACCCTTTTCTTTTGTTCTCTATTATACTTTTACCTGTATTATTGTCCCAGCCTAGAGAATTTTCCCTTTGCTTTTGGAAATCACATCCTAGTTTAAAGTTCTAAGTCCACAAAGTTTTTTTCTAATTACGGATACCTACGTTTGTCTGATTTCTGAATCTTAAAATCTACCCCACATTATATAATACTTAATTGTTATAAGATGAAAAGACCCTGTACAGCACTGATTTATTAATAATAAATTATAATATTCATTTACTCATTATAATACATTTGAAATGTTGACTACCAATTTACAAAAGAGCACATGAATTTAGAATTCAAAGAGACTTGAATGAACATGACGCCAGTTACCTTAATGTTTTCAAATGAGGAAACAGACTCAGCAGTTAAGTGACTTGTCTAAAGTCTGGAAGAATTTAAACTGAGTCCTAATTTAATAAATACGTTTTTGTTTTCTTCAGGCATTTAAACCTTTTTTCTTTGAAATATTCTAGTTTGTGTTATGTGCTCCTTAAGAAAATGTGTGCAAAAGGTAAAATTTTCATGTTTGAAGAAACGTTGACAGAGATGTTGATTTGTTGGGATAGCAAAAGTATTAGGCACAAGTGACAGTGACAAGTGTTTACTACACATTTTATAGGAGTAGTGGTAATTTCTTCACAGTTTTACTTACTGCTGAGTATAGCTAAGGAAAAGCAGTTAGCAAGCAGAAGAAATGGAAGTGGTGGCGATGGCACTTTGTGGAGGTGGCCAGACTGTTGGTAGACAAACTGAAGACCATATTAAGTAAGAATTGACTGACTTGTTACATAATCTGTGTAAAGAGAGGCAGTGTTCTTGTTAAGGAATATAATACTTATATTGAGACTCATAAATGCCTATAATCCTCCTTTTATCCCTATAAAAAGGCCCTGTGTATCATATATATAAAGAAGGGATTAATAGATAAGAGGAATATAGTTTCATGCTGCTTATCATGCAGTTCTGTGGTTTGTTTTCCACATGGTTGGTAAAAATACCTTTTTCAAAATTATTATTTGTAGGAACAGTTGAAATTGTACTCTGATCTACTCTGAAGCCATGTGGTTTGGGTTTTAATGTTTGTTTAATGCTGAAACAGATTTATATCTGCCCCCACTTCTCTGTACTGCTTTATTAAGTAAGTGGTAGGGTGACACTGACTTAATTTAAATAACTGAAATCTGGGGCGCCTGTGTGGCTCAGTCAGTTAAGTGTCTGCGTTTGGCTCAGATCATGATCCCAGGGTCCTGGGATCAAGCCCTGCATCATGCTCCTTGCTCCAGGAGGAGCCTGCTTCTCCCTCTCTCTCTGCCCGCCACTCCCCCTGCTTGTGCTCACTCTCTCTGTCAAACAAAATATAATTAATAAATAATTGAAATCTCACTCCTTCAACAAGTAAACATTCTTAAGAGTTTATATATATCTCAACCTGGCGATTCACAGACCTGTACCCCTGGGGCTAATAATACATTATATGTTTATTTAAAAAAAAATAAATAAATTTTAAAAAAAGTTTATATCTCAGAACTGGCCTAGTGGAAGAGCCTTTAATTCTGAGAATTAGTGTTTAATACATATATGCAGACTTGACCACTTCCATTTTAAGTGTATCCTATAAGACAGCAGAATGCCATCATAACAAGGAAGGCAGTTGAAATTTCTTTTTTTTTCAAA
This sequence comes from Mellivora capensis, assembly GCA_004024625.1. Lineage (NCBI taxonomy): Eukaryota > Metazoa > Chordata > Mammalia > Carnivora > Mustelidae > Mellivora > Mellivora capensis. The sequence continues at coordinate 21,231 of PISX010003112.1, read as the reverse complement.
AAGGAGTCTTTGAACAAAAAGTTAAAGCAGAAGGTAAAAGCTAAAGAAACCAAGGAAAAAGGTAACTGTCAGAGAAATTAGACTCTGGGAGTGAACGCTCATGCACCTGCTCTTTCTCTCTCTCTCTCTCTCTCTCTCACTCAAATAAATCTTTAAAAAGAAAGGAAGTTTAGACCCTGGATACACTTGATAAGAGGAAAACCCAAAATCCAAAGAACATTTTGGAAGGAATAAATTATTATTTTGTTTCCATTCTATTTAGACACTCTAGTAGTCCTTAGCTACTTTATATTTACATTCAAAATTAAGAAGCCTACGGGGCGCCTGGGTGGCTCAGTCATTAAGCACCTGCCTTCGACTCAGGTCATGATCCCAGAGTACTGAGATCCAGCCCCACATCAGGTTCCCTGCTCACTGGAAAGCCTGCTTCCCTCTCCCACTCCCCCTGCCTGTGTTCCCTCTCTCTCTCCTCTCTCTCTCTCTCTCTCTCTCTCTCTCTCTGTCAAATAAATAAATAAATAAAATCTTAAAAAAAATTTAAGCCTATATGCTAGAATGTAAAGTAAGTGCAATTGAACTCAAGCCTTTGATGTTAGAGATAAGGAGGCTGAGATTCAGGGGGAAATGACTTAGCTGATGTCTCAGAGCTAGTTGGTATCAGAACAAGGAGTAGAAACTTTTCTAATTCATAGACCAGGGTTCTTTATGCTATACCACAGACCAGTTAATGATTTTTTTTTTTTTTAAAGGCAGGAGGGGGACACCTGGGTGGCTCAGTTGTTATAAACATCTGCCTTCCCCTCAGATCATAATCCTAGGGTTTGGGCATTGAGTCCTGACTCAGTTGTCCTTGCTCAACAGCGAGCCTACTTCTCCCTCTGCCTGCCTGTGACTGACCCTGCTAGGGTGCTTGCACATGCATGGTCGGTCTCTCTCTCTCTCTCTCTCTGACAAATAAATAAATAAAATCTTTTAAAAGACGTCAAGATGAAACCTGGTATGTTGTTAAATTTAGACAATATTCAGTGTTTATACTTTTATATGTTCTGATTTTTAAAATAAATGATTTTGTTGACATTTCTTCCTCACTTGTGACAAGAGGCTCATGATTTTATCCAGATATTGCACATTGTTATAGCCTTGGTTTTATGTCTGAGGATGTATTTCTCTGCTAGATAATTGCATATCTCACGTGTAACAAGGTTACAAGAAGTTAATAATATGGAGCAGTTAAAGCCTTCTAAGGCTACTGTTAATAGTTTTATAACTTATTGGAGCTTCTGCTTATAGAGAGAAAGAGAGCTGCAGCTTTTCTTAGATTAGTCTTTAAATAAGAAGGGCAAATCAATCTATTAGCATTAATTGGCACTTAAAATTATTTCTAGTTATAAATTTATGTGTCTTCTACGAAACACCAGAAGTTTTCTTATTGTTCCCTACTACTTTGTGGAAGTCTACTAGGAGACATCCCGCCTTATTTTACTCTAGGATGTTTTCCATATTATGAGCACCAAAGCTCCTGGAAGAGATACATAAAACTTTCTAACCTGATTCCACTTCTTCAGCTTGGAAAAAGCACCCTTCTTGTACCACCATGAAAAATGTGTACATGGACTTGATCAATTTTTCTCTATTCTAGTTTTCTTTTTATTCTTCCCATTTGCCTTTTTTTTTTTTCTTAAATAGGCTTTAATTCATTTATTTTCTTATATAATGTATGTGATGGCCACAGCAGGAGCCTGAGTCCTCTATATGGGGATTCTGGTGTGGGTCATTGCCAGGTGGTCAGTGAATTCCTTTTTTCTTTAAATTTTATTTATTTATTTATTTATTTATTTGAGTTTATTTATTCATTTGGGAGAGGCAGACTCCCCCACTGAGCCAAGAGCCTAACATGGGGCTCTACTCAGAACCTGGGGAGTAGGACTCAATCCCAGGACCTGGAGATCATGACTTGAGCCGAAGGCAGATTCCCAACCATCTGAGACCCCCAGGCGCCCCAGTCAGTGAATTCCTGATAGGGAAACTCTGAATGCGGTCTGTTTCCAGAGTTGGGGTGAGCTAGCTGTAAGACTTGGGAATGGCATCAAAAGTGGCCTTGGTGAAGTGGCAGTGCAGTCCCTGGCTGAGGGGCACTTGTCGTCTGTACTGGCCACCATCAGTGGCTTCTTGGGTATAGGAGCTATGGCAGTGCCAGTGCCCCTGGCGCCAGGGATGAGACGCCCTAGCACAGAGCCACAGTGGCCGGTCACCATTGCATGGGACAGTGTGGGGCTCACCGATCTTGTTCCCCAAGTAGCCTCACCACTTGGGGAGGTTTCTATGGAAAGCTTGTCAGGGATCATGACCCCACAGATGGCAACCTCTTTGAACCATTTAACACCTAGAGCACCATATCCATTGTCATCTCCAGTGGCAACAAATGCCTTGAACTTGGTCCACTGGCCAGCACAGATCTGCTTTTGCACCAGCATAGTCTTCAAAACCTCATCTTTGATGTCCCCAAGGAAAAAAATCAGTGATCTCAGATTCCTTGATGTGCAAGAAGAAGAAATAGATCTCTAGGACTTGATCTTAATGTCTTTCACTAGGTGGCCCAGCTTGGTGACAGGGATCTACTTCTTATCCTCAGCCTTGCCTCTGCAAGCTCTGCAGTCCTGGGGGGCTCCGACCACTGCTGCCACCCCGACACTGGATGCTGCTGCAGAAGCCATCATTGTGGCCTTTCATTCCAGGGCCCCCCGCCACTTGGTGTTTTCTTGGAGAAGAAGGGATATTTGCCTTTTAAAAGATGGGGAGAGAGTGATATAGTCTCTTGTCCTGAGCAAAGGGTTTATATACGTCTTTTAGAGGATAAACATATATGTACCTGTTTCTTCAGTTGATATTAGCATGATAATTTTAGTATCACTTTACAAATCTTCTATGGAAAGCTGGCAGACTGTACAAATCTGGCATCTCATTATGTTCACAGACTCAAATCCTAATCCTCTCCTCTTCCCAGGATCTGTAAATCTATATTTTTTAAAGGCTCTATTTATTTATGTGAGAGAGTGAGCAAGAGAGAGAAAATGAGCAGGGCCAGAGGGAGAAGCAGGTCCATCTGCTGAGCAGGGAAGCCTCCATGGGACCTGAGCCGAACGAAGGCAGATGCTTAACAGACTGAGTCACCCAGGCACCCCTGTAAATCTTATTTTTTAGAATTACAATGTCTTGACCAAGTTCTCTGGAACCTCCACTGGGTAAGGTCAGAACTAGGGATATTCCTTAATGCACAGGTAAAGGCATATCCTGAAACCAAGAATAAGAAGTCTGGGGGCGCCTGGGTAGTTCAGTGGGTTAGGCCTCTGCCTTTGGTTCAGGTCATGGTCTCAGGGTCCTGGGATCGAGCCCCGGATCGGCTCCCGGCTTCATGGGGAGTCTGCTTCTCCCTTTGACGTTCTCCCCTCTCATGCTCTCTCTCACTGTCTCTGTCTCACTCTCAAATAAATCTTTTTAAAAGATATTTTGGACCCTTCTAAAAACTTTGCATATAGTTTGAGGGGCCATTGGACCATAGATATTCTTAATAGTGGTGGGTGGCATTTCAGGTAGTTTTCAGGTTTGACCCAAGCTGATAACATGGTGAATTTTCATGGAATTGATTAAATAAATAGTACCTAGCTCAGAACCATCCAGATAAGGGCTTGTCCATTATCAAGTCTGAGATCAATATTTCACAATATGTTAACCTGATAACTGCCACGGAGGATAGAATAAGAAATAAGAAGCATTTCATTAGGCATTAGAATATTGACAAGATGGTATCATAGAGGGTAAAGGACTTGATAACATTCTTCACATTGCTCAGACTGCAAAGAAAGGTAATGTAGCAATTTTCTACCTTACAGATCAATAAAAATATTTCAAAATATTTTCCTAAATATTTTGTTCCTAAAATAAAACTATATATATTGATTTTTCAAAAAATTTAAATTTAAGCATTACCTGCAATTCTCCAAACCTAAAATTTTTTAGACATTTTATATTGGTAGTACTCTGAATATTGGTAGTAACTTTGAATCATCACTAAAAAAATTCAGTTTCCACTCTGTATTTATTAAAAGGCATCTTCTAAAAGTATGGAAATGTATATGAATGGCCCAGGAACAACTGTTTCAAGAAGCTAGACTTCCTGGGCTTAAAAAGATTTCTTCTTTATTATATTATTAACAAACTGAACAACTTTGTAAATTATCAACTATTTATTAACCCCAAGGATGTGTCTATCCTTACTGTATGAACCTTATCCCAGATAACATCTTTCATTGCATATACTTAACATTCAAGTATGCCTACTTCTAGCAATGGCTGCCACACAGAAGTTACTCAAAGACTATGTTAGCTGAGCTTAAGTTTGTAAAACAAAGCGAATGAAATAGTATTATCACTAATTTTTCACAATGAAGAATCTAAATTTGCAGGCTTGAAATTTTGGTAATGAAAGCCAAGCTACTGTTTATAAAAATGAATTATTTATATATATATAGATAGGTCTTATAAAACCTTCATAAATATTAACCTTACTTGCCCTCATAACATCCCTGTAAAATAGAGGCCATTATCATCCCCCTGGCCCAATTTACAGAAGAAAGAGAAGTTTAAATTTCCCAAAATGACAAATCAGTAAAGCCAAGATTCATATTCAGCATTTTGGGTCCAGAGTTCATGCTCTTAATTGTGGAGTTAAATTAATGTGTGAGATGGGGCACTTGGGTGGCTCAGTCGGTTAAATGTTGGACTTGATTTCAGCTCAGGTCATGATTTCAGGTGGTAGGACGGAGCCTGGTGTGGGACTCCACACCCAGCATGGAGCCTACTGGGATTCTCGCTCTCTCTGCTCCCACCCCGCCCACACATGAATACATGGCTGTGTGCCTGTGCACTTGTTCTCTCAATAAATAAGTTTGGGAGAATGAAGAATGAGTGTTTTGCTATGACGTGAATGTAGAGAGTATAATGAGTCTGGTGGAAGAAGAAAAATAAGGATGAAAGAGCTTACCATTTCATATGCAAAAAAAAAATCTGAGACTGGATGAAGAAAATAAAGGTGAGATAGTTGTTCAGAATGGGAGTATCTGAGGAAAGAGGAGAGAAATGGTTTTGGCCAACAGATGGCAAAAAATAAGTAAAATCTGAACTGGTATCTGTATATTCACAGCTTTACTGCTCTCTTGTGAAGTTGAGGTCACATTTTTTTTTTTTTAAGATTATTTATTTATTTATTTGAGAGAGAGGCAGTGAGAGAGAGCATGAGTGAGGAGAAGGTCAGAGAGAGAAGCAGACTCCCCGTGGAGCTGGGAGCCCAATGTGGGACTCCGGGATCATGACCTGAGCCGAAGGCAGTCGTCCAACCAACTGAGCCACCCAGGCGTCCCACATTTTTTTTTTATAGGTAAATTTTATTACATACAAGTGATGTATTTCATTGGGCTTCAAATGTGTAAAGATTCTAGGAAGTCTTTGGATATATGCTTCAATATTACCAAATTTCTGCTTTAAAAATTGTGCCTGAAATGGACCACCAAATGGTTGTCAAAGGTGGCATCTGTTTGCTGTAACACCTATACTCCCAACCCATGGGGATTTGTCATTTGGATTAACTTTGATATGTTAATGAATGTAAGTGATAGTCCCATGGGATGCTGATGAGTGGCACTGAATCTAGAAATCAGTTTGGGAGGAGCTGAAATCTTAGAGTGTTTGTATTCCTGAATAAGGTATCCGTATTTACATCTTTCTTTAAAATTCTTTAAAATTTAAAATTTAAGAATTTAAAATTCTTTATTCTTTAAATTTAAAATTTAAGAATTTAAAATTCTTTAAAATTCTGTTTTCTAGTTCTTTGTTGAAGTATAAAAATGCAGTATGTTTTTGTGTACTGAATTAGTACATTCTTTATTGCTATTTCTTCCTTTACTGCACTGGCCAGAATCCTGTCACACTGTCCATGACCATGTAAGCTCGATGAAACATTGACAGTATTCTTTTTTTGAAGTATAATTTTCCTACAGAATTTTTATGGATATCCTTTAGAGATTAAGGAAATTTCCTTCTAGTTTTCTAAGACCTTTAATGGGGTAAATTCCACAAAACCAACCTGGCATTTGTGGAATAGTCCTAATTTGGTGATGATGTAAAATTTCTTCATGCATTGCTAGACTCACTTTGCTCATCGTTTGCATAGAATTTTTTCATTTACATTAATAATTGAGAATGGCCTTTCATTGTCTGCTTTCATAGTTTTCGTCAGGTGTTTTGTTATATGTTAATATAATTTAGTTGGGGAGTGTTCTCTTTGTACTAAAGAAAAAATAGTTATATTTTCTTTAGTGAGTAATTAAAAATTACTATTATTTTTTTTTTTACCTGAAGATTGTTCTTATGATCTCCATTTTCTCTTGGTATTCTTTCCCTCTATTTTAACTCTTTTTAAAAATGCTTATGGTCGGGGCACCTGGGTGGCTTGGTGGGTTAAGCCTCTGCCTTAGGCTCAGGTTATGATGTCAGAGTTCTGGGATCGAGCCGCGCAGTGGGCTCTCTGCCTACTTGTGATCTCTGTCTGTCAAATAAATAAATAATGCTTATGGTCAATTATACCTTAATAAAGCATTAAAAAAAAAAAAACTCTTCTGTTGTAGCTGTCCCAATGAAATAAAAAAATGGGTGGTATCTCACAAAATACTGCCTACCACACAGAAGCTGCTAACATAATGAGTTGTAATTAAGCAGTCCCTGATTTATAGGAGACCTTTGGAGTTTATCGAGTTACTATTCAGTGTCAGCCACTAAAGGACAGGTGAAGATGTCTGTCCTTGCACTGATGTATATGGGATGGGAGTACTCCCTATTTCAGAGTGTTGCTTTGAGGATGAAGTAAAATAAGCAAGACCTAACACATCCAAAATTCAAACTGAGAAGTTGTTGCAAGAAAGAGTAAGAGCTGAAGTCCTATCAGCCTTTAGTGACAGAATTCTATCACCAAGCCTTGAATGTGGAGTTGAATGATTTGTTTCTGAAAGCTTGGCATCCTCCCTGGGGTATGTGCTAGCATGGAAATGGAGATGGCATTGGTCTTAGTGGTACATAAGCCAACTCGGAATTTGAGCCAGTTTGCAGCCCTTGGATATTATTCAGCCTTTAAAGGGAAAGAAAGTCTAACACATGCTACAGCATGATAAACATAAAGATATTATACTGAGTGGAACAGTCCAGTTGCAGAAGGACAAATACAATTCCACTTTTATGAGATGCCTAAAGTAGCCAAATTCATAGACAAAAGTCGAATAGTGGCTGCCAGTGGCTAGGGGAAGGAAGGAAGGAAGAGTCATTGATTATGAAGAGTCATTGAGTAAATGGGTAGAGAGTCCAGATGGAAGAGATGGAAGTTCTGGAGAAGACTGGTAGGCATGACTGCACAACAGTGTAAATGTACTTAATGCCACAAAATTATATACTTAAAGATGCTTAAAATGATAAATGTGATGCATATTTTGCCACAATTTTTAAAACTAAGCATCGTTTCCCCACAGTGACCAGGAGATAAAAAGAAATGATTCTTTTTTTTTTTTAAAGAGGATTTTTTTCTTTTTTAAGGATTTTTTTTCTTTGATTTATGTGACACAGAGAGACAGCAAGAGAGGAACACAAGCAGGGAGAGAGAGACGGAGAAACAGGCTCTCTGCTGAGCAGAGAGGGAGTCTGATGCAGGGCTCAATCACAAAACTCTGGGATCAGGACCTGAGCAGAAGGCAGACTTAACTGACTGAGCCACACAGGCATCCCAGAAACCACTCATTTTGGAAAGTAGAACTGTGAGATCTCTCTCTAATCCCCTCACAAACGCCTGCACTCTCCTCCACCTTACTGCCTGCCTCCCCATTACAACTTATTAACTATAACTTGCCTAATATAAATTAATGTGCTTGTTGAGGTGCTTTGTATTTAGTGGTGGGGGGAAGCTTTGAGAATCTCTGAAGTTTTTCGAGTTACAAATTTCTTTACATGCTGTGGAATATTGAGTGAATCAGTGTATGAGAATTTAAAAGCATCTTAGTCACAAAGTTGCAGAGCTAGAAGAAACCTTAATATCTAGTTCAAATTTCTCATTTTATAGAAGAAGAACATTATGTATAAAGAGACTGACTTTCTTAAAGTCACCAACGTTTTAACAGTAAATATACATAATTCTTAGGTTACATAATTCTTAGCTTAGTGGTTTCTGGCCTATCTTATGCTCAATGGAAGAATTTACTTGTTAGAAGTCCTAATTGTATTACTAGATCAAATAGTTAAAGCTGTACATGTTCTTGAGTATTTGTAAAGTATATTCTGTTCCCACTGAACATAATAAACAAAAGACACTTGTTTTGTGTTATAGGCAGAGCTGGGTACTTGTGCACGTGCGCGCGTGTGTGTGCGTGTGTAAGGTGTATGTGAGAGAGGAATTTGAGACTTGAGTCTGATTCTCACATAGTCTACGCCCAGAAATCCTCTTTATTATACTAGTAAATGTGAACAGTCATTGAGGAAGCAATCCTACAGCATGAAAATCCAAGTTAAACAAAGGAACAAGCACCCAAAAAACACAGATGGACAGAACAACAAAAATTTGTCTTCATTACTATTCCATGAGAGATTTGAAAGGATGTGTTCCCATAAAACTCAAACTGATACCTAATGTTAAAGTGATTCTAGAAATGCCGGGGTGTTCTCAGTCCCCTAAGCCGTCATCTTGATTTCAGCTCAGGTCATGATCTCACAGTCATGGGATTGAGCGCCCCCTGTCAGTTCCATGCTCTGTATGGAGTCTGCAGATTCTTTGTTGTCCTTGCCTTCCCCTTCTGCCCCTCCCCACTCACCCACGTGCATTCTCTCTAAACAAATAAAATCTTGTAAAAGTACAAATAAAACTAATTCTACACTCTAGAACACCAAAGTAATGATCTGTAAGATAAACAATAAGAAATTTCTTAGAGCATAGAGCTGAAAGAGATGGGGAAAAGGAGAGAAGTTTATAGGTGTAATACATAATCTTAGAATTCCTGATGGAACAGAGAAGGCAGAGAGGAAATTTTTTTAAAAAGTAGAAGAAAAATTCTCTAACTGAAGAAAAGTCCTGGGGCTTTTGATCAAAAGAATCTGTTAAATACAAATAGAATGGGTACACATGTTGATTTCAGAGCTAAAGATAAAGGAAAATCTCATAAATATTTTGTGGGAAAGAGATGGGAATCACTTCAAAAAAACAAAAATCAGATAGGTATTAATCACCATGGGATGGGATGCTAGAAGATGTGGGTGAATGATTTAAATTTTGAGGAAAAGTTTTTAAATGAACTTAAAATTCTGAAGCATGCCTAGTTTGTCCTAGGTATGAAAGCAAAATAACATTTTTTGAAAGTATGCTTGGGGCGCCTGGGTGGCTCAGTGGGTTAGGCCGCTGTCTTCGGCTCAGGTCATGATCCCAGAGTCCTGGGATCAAGTCCCACATCATCGGGCTCTCTGCTCAGCAGGTAGCCTGCTTCTCCCCCTACCCCCCATCTCCCCTCTCTGCCTACTTGTGATCTCTGTCAAATAAATAAATAAAATCTTTTTTTAAAAAAGTATGCTTAAAAATGTGGCTTACTTCATAAGGTCCTTGAGAAGAAGGCAGGACAAAGTATTTTGAGATGTATTCCAACAAAATCAAGCAAATCCCACCTTTAAAAGGTTAAAAACTGGGACACCTGGGTGGCTCAGTTGGTTAAGCGGCTGCCTTTGGCTCAGGTCATGATCCCAGGGTTCTGGGATGGAGTCCCACATCAGGCTCCTTGCTCAGCGGGGAGCCTGCTTCTCCCTCTGCTTCTGCCTGCCACTCTGCCTGTGCCCGCTCGCTCTCTCTCCCTCTCTCTCTGACAAATATATAAATTAAAAAAAAAATTTTTTTTTTTTTAAAAAAGGTTAAAAACTTGAAATTAAGAAATCAGCAAAAGTGTGTGATGAGAAATTAAATTCTGGTTAGGCAAACAACTGGGCTCTATAATTGTTGTAGATTAAAACAGAACTTGCTGCTGGGGCGCCTGGGTGGCTTAGTTGTTAAGCGTCTTTCTTCGGCTCAGGTCATGATCTCAGGGTCCTGGGATCGAGCCCCACATCGGGCTCCCTGCTCCGTGGGAAGCTTGCTTTTCCCTCTCCACTCCCCCTGCTTGTGTTCCCTCTCTCACTGTGTCTCTATCAAATGAATAAACAAAAACCTTTTTTAAAAAAAGGAAAAAGCTCACTGGCATCTAAAAATGTCTTCAGGAGCAATGTGGATTCTGTTGTGTAAATTCTAAGAATAAAAAGAGTGTGTTACATATGATTTTAAAAGTGTGGATTTTGGGACGCCTGGGTGGCTCAGTTGGTTAAGCAGCTGCCTTCAGCTCAGGTCATGATCCCAGCGTCCTGGGATCAAGTCCCACGTCCTGGGATCAAGTCCCACATCGGGCTCCTTGCTCAGCAGGGAGCCTGCTTCTCCCTCTGCCTCTGCCTGTGCTCACTCGCTCTCTCCCTCTCTCTCTCTGACAAATAAATAAATTTAAATAAAATAAATGTTTTTAAAAGTGTGGATTTTCTGAAAATTAAGAGGCCCTAGAAAAATAAGTCAATAAGAAGCAAGTAAGTCAAATAAGAAGCAAGCTGAAACATGCCTTATTTTTGAGCAATTACCAGAGTATAAACACCTTCACACTTGGAATTAAGGGACAAAAAAATCACTACATAATCTCTGGATTTTATCACACTGCTTGGATGGCAGTGAATAATACCATAAATGCTTTTTGTTCTTACTCAGTTTTTAAAAAAAGAGAAAACACAGGAAAATTTAATAGTCGTAAAACAAACTGCACTAAAACTTAAGTAGGCATGTGATTACATGGGGAGCCAGTAGAAACTTCTTAAAGTTAATGAGACAAGAAATGAAGGTTCAGGTATAATAATTAAAGTTATTAAAATAACCAGTGAAAACTAAAAATAACAAATCAGAATAAGCAGAAGATGGAGAAAAATGGGATAAATTCTCTGAATCTTTTATAATGAGAGTACATTGTAATAAAGGATAAATATGAGTACAGTAGTAAACACCAGAACTAGAAACAAATGACCCAAAGTTGTAACATCTGGATTTTAGCCTTAGTTTTTAGCCTGGCAGTGAGATTGATTGATTGATTGATTGATTGATTTTACCTCCTATACGGCTTGAATTTTTTTTTAACTCTTATTAATTTTAAATTGAGATACCAGTAATGTGAGTTCTCTTTGAAAAAGCTTGTGTTCATCATTATAATCAACGGTAGTAAATTTTCTGAAGTTTATGACTTCTTCATTTAGATCATACTGTGCTATAGAGGGTATTTTTTCTTTTTAAGATTTTATTTATTTGACAGAGAGACACAGCGAAGGAGGGAACACAAGCAGGGGGAGTGGGGAGGGAGAATCAGGCTTCCCGCTGAGCAGGGAACCCCATGCAGGGCTGGATCCCAGGACCCCGGGACCACGACCCTTGAGCCAGAGGCAGATGCTTAACAACTGAGCCACCCAGGTACCCTGCTATAGAGGGTATTATATGCTGTGGAATACATTGAATAGGTGTTCATCTGAGAAGTTCCCCAGAAAAAAATTTTACTTCTCATAAATGGAGGAGAGAATAATGTGTATTCTTTGCATTGTCTCTGCCAGTGTACTATGGCAGGTTTTCTGTGATCTTTGAGGTGAGTATGTTTTGGAAAGTCTTTCAGGAGAGGTGCCAAAAAACTATGATTAAGGGAGGAAAACATGTGCCTGTTCATGTTTTAGTTTATGCTCAGCAATATGTACAGGTGTGACTTTGAAAGCTAAGCTATAATTCATTTCCCAGTCAACAAAAGCTTTATAGGAGTCTGTACTATTGAACTAAGTAAAAATCAGCAACCTGTCCTACTTAATCATTAGGAAGGCTTGATTTGCTTGTTAGGACTTTACCTAAGTGGATCATCAGGATTGATGATCTCATTTAGAATTCTCTATGGGTTACATTCACAAATTACTTGGCTAATAGTCACAAATGTCATTATAGTTTTTTTTAGTAAAGAAAATATTTTGGGGTGCCTGGGTGGCTCACCTGTTAAGCGGCTACATTCGGCTCAGGTCATGATCCTGGGGTCCTAGGATCGAGCCCCAACATTGGGTTCCCTGCTCAGCGGGAAGCCTGCTTCTCCGTCTCCCACTCCCCCTGCTTGTTTCCCCTCTCTTGCTGTGTCTCTCTCAAATAAATAAAATCTTTTTATTTTTTATTTACTTTTTTAAGATTTTATTTATTTATTTGACAGAGATCACAGGCAGCCAGAGAGGCAGGCCAAGAGAGAGGAAGGGAAGCAGGCTCCCTACTGAGCAGAGAGCCTGATACGGGGCTCGATTCCAGGACCCAGGGATCAGGACCTGAGCTGAAGACAGAGGCTCTAACCCACTGAGCCACCCAGGTGCACCTTTTTTTTTTTTTTTTTTTTTTTTTTCATCTTTATTCTTCCCTTTTTTTTATTATGTTCATATAATACATCATTTTTAAAAAATTTTTTAAGGTTTTATTTACTTATTTGACAGAGATCACAAGCAGGCAGAGAGAGGGGGAAGCAGGCCCCCTGCTGAGCAGAGAGCCCAATGCGGGGCTCTATCCCTGGACCCTAGGATCATGACCTGAGGTGAAGACGGAGGCTTTAACCCACTGAGCCACCCAGGTGTCCCAAAAGTCTTTTTTAGAAAAAGAAAAAATTTTATTTATTTGAGAGAGAGAGAAGGAGTAGAGGGAGAGGGAGAAGCAGATTCCCTGCTGAGCTGGGAGCCTGATGTGGGACGTGATCCCAGGACTCTGGGATCATGACCTAAGCTGAAGGCAGATGTTAACCAACTGAGCCATCCAGGCACCCCTGTTTTTATAGTTTCTTATGTTTGCTTGCAGTTCCAGTATATGGAGACCCTTTCAAGAATGTGAATCCATCGGCGCCTGGGTGGCTCAGTAGGTTAAGCCACTGCCTTTGGCTCAGGTCATCATCTCAGGGTCCTGGGATCAAGTCCCACATCAGGCTCTCTGATCAGCGGGGAGCCTGCTTCCCTCTCTCTCTCTCTCTGCCTGCCTCTCTGCCTACTTGTGATCTCTGTCAAATAAATAAATAAAATCTTTTTTTAAAAAAAAGAATGTGAATCCATTCGGCATGTCAAAAGCATGCATTAAAATGTATAGTTGACCTAATTGATTTGCTTTTTGCTCATTTTTAATAAAATGGCTTTTACATTAAAATTGGGTTAGGGGCACCTGAGTGGCTCAGTGGGTTAAAGGCTCTGCCTTCGGCTCGGGTCGTGATCCTGGGGTCCTGGGATCGAGCCCCACATCGGGCTCTCTGCTCAGCAGGGAGCCTGCTTCCCTTCCTCTCTCTGCCTGCCTCTCTGCCTACCTGTGATCTCTGTCTGTCAAATAAATAAATAAAATCTTTAAGAAAATAAAATAAAATAAAATTGGGTTAAATGCAGAGAATACCAGAACATTAATTCAAAGGAGTATGTGCACCCCAGTGTATAGCAATGTATAACAGCCTTATCTACAGTAGCCAAATTAAGGACCCAAATGTCCCTCAACTGACAAATGGATGAAGATGTAGATATGTACAATGGAATATTAGCCATGAGAAAGAATGAAATCTTGCCATGTGCAGTTACATGGATGGAGCTAGAGGGTATAATGCTAAGTGAAATAAGTCAGAGAAAGACAGATACCATATGATTTCACTCATATGTGGAATTTAAGAAGCAAAACAAGAAAAGCGGGGGTAAGGGGTCAAACCAAGAAACAGATTATTTACAGGGAACAAACTGGTGATTATGGGAGAGGGTGTTGGTGATGGTGATTTAAGAAGAGTGCTTGTGATGAGCATCAGGTGTTAGATAAAAGTGTTGAATCACTATACTGTATACCTGAAACTAATACTACACTGTGTTAACTAACTGAAATTTAAATAAAAAGGGGTCCCTGGGTAGTTCAGTCAGTAGGTATCCAACTGTTGATTTCAGCTCCTGTTATGGTCTCTGACTCACAGTTCTGAGATCGAGCCCCATATAAGGCTCCAAGTGTTCTATCTTTTAAAAAAAAAAAAAAAAAACACCTTAAAAAAAGAATTGGGCTAGCTGTTGCAATGTTTTGTCTAAATACATTCTTCTAAAACTGTATTGTGTAGGTAATCTCATTTAGTTCTGTGTCATTTGCAGTTTTCAGTAAGAAGATCTATACAAATTGCTTGTACATACCAGGAAGGAAAGAGTCCAACATTTCAAGGTAGTATGAGTAGAAGTATAAAAGCTCTTGTTCTGGATTGCCTGGGTTTGAAAGGTTCTAGTTGAGCATTGCTCAATAGAGCTTTCTGCAGTGATGGAAATGTTCTTTCTATACTATGCAGTTTGGTAGGCATTAGTCATAGGTGACTCCTGTGGCAGGGGAACTAAATATTTAATTTCAGTTAATTTCAATTTAAGTAGCCATACATAGTTAATGGCTCCTGTATTAGTGTAGTATTAAGAAACTGAGGGAAAACATAAATATAGAAATAGTTACATTGACCTATGTTAGGACTTCTGGTCCAAATTAGTTTGGCACAGCTTATAGGCTCCCTAGCTTCCTCACTTCTGATCTTCTGCTCTTTACTGCTGAGCCTTTTTTCTTTCTTTCTTTCTTTTTTTTTTTTTTTTTTTTGAAATAAAAAATTAGTTTCATAACTAAGTGCTAGGATTGAGACTTTTTTAAATAAGACTTTTCCTTTTTTTTCATCTTTTCTTTAAATTTAAATTTAATTAGCATATAGTGTAATATTTGTTTCAGGGGTACAGGTCTGTGATTCATCAGTTTATATATAATACCCAGTGCTCATTACAGCACATACACATACAACATATACCCTCCCCAGTGTCCATCACCCCATTACTGCATTCCCCCACCCCTCTCCTCTCCAACAACCCTTTAGTTTGTTTCCTAAGATTAAGAGTTCCAGTGCTAGGATTGAGGCTTTTGATAACTCTGGTAGATTCTTGTCATCTTCACCTCAACTATTTTTGTGTGTCTATCCCCAACTCTTAACCACCAGTGGAACAGAATCTTATTTGACAGTGCGCTGGTAATTTTTTCCTAGTTGGGGGGTGCCTGGGTGGCTCAGTGGGTTAAGCCTCTGCCTTCGGCTCAGGTCATGATCTCAGGGTCCTGGGATCAAGCCCTGCATCAGGCTCTCTGCTCAGCAGGGAGCCTCCTTCCCTCTCCCTCTCTGCCTGCTTGCGATCTCTCTCTCTCTCTCTCTCTCTCTGTCAAATAAATAATCTTCAAAAAAAAATTTTTTTCCCTAGTTGGGAAACTCCTCTAAACTTTTCTAAACTCTTAGTTATTAAGGCATCTCTGCAGTTTACCAATAAAACCATGTTTCCAAGGGTGTTTTCAGGTGATTCATTGGCCTAGTTACTCTCTTAAGTATTTTAGAATCTTAGTAGTAAATTTTTTTAAAGACTTTATTTATTTATTTATTAAAGTAAGAGAGCAGGAGTGGGGGCAGGGGCAGAGGAAGAAACAGACTCTCCACTGAGCAGGGAGCCCACTGGGACTGGATCCCAGCACTCTGGGATCACCACCCCAGTAGAAGGCAGACTTTGAATGAGCCACCCAGGTGCCCCAAGAATCTTACTAGTATTTAAAAAGTATAACTCTTAACCTAAAAAAGTAACTGGCATGATGCCTTTTCAAAGAAAATCGTTTTGCCAAAATTTCTCTTTTCAGTTTGAAGTATAAAAAATAGGGTATAGAGTACTTCAAAGAAATTTTTCCTTGGGGCTCCTGGATGGTGCCGAGTCGGCCTCAGTTTCTCTCTCCCTCTGCCCTTCACCCTCATGTACTCGCGTGCTCTCTCTAAAATAAATCTTTAAAAATATTTTTTTCTTGGGACGCCTGGTTGGCTCAGATGCTTAAACGTCTGCCTTCGGCTCAGGTCATGATCTCCAGGTCCCAGGATCCAGCTCCATGTTGGGCTCCCAGCTCATTGAGGAGTCTCCTTCTCCCTCTCCCTCTCACCCTGCTTGTGCTCTCTCTCTCTGAAGAATAAATAAAATATTTCTGAAAAATGAGGATAATTATAAAAAGAAAAATTGTTTTAAAAAATTGGGGGGGGCACCTGGGTGGCTCAGTGGGTTAAAGCCTCTGCCTTCGGCTCAGGTCATCGTCCCAGGGTCTTAGGATCAAGCCCAGCGTCAGGCTCTCTGCTCAGTGGGGAGTCTGCTTCCTCCTCTCTCTCTCTGCTTACCTCTCCGCCTACTTGTGACCTCTCTCTCTCTGTATCAAGTAAATAAAATCTTTAAATTTTTTTCATAAAAATTTTTTTTCTTAAGGTTTTAAGTGTCTGTTCCCATGTTAGTACAGCTCTTGTAGGGTGTCTCAGATGGTGAAGTGCCTTTGCTGCTGAGTGCTATATATAATGGTCCAAAAGAAGAAGGAAATAAAACCTGCCCCCAAAAGAAAACAAACTACATTTCTGCATAAGGCATATACAAATAAGATAGAAAATGTCTTTTAAAAAAACACCTAGTTTCGGGGTACCTGGGTGCCTCAGTGGGTTAAAGCCTCTGTCTTCAGCTCAGGTCATGATCCCAGGGTCCTGGGATCAAGCCCCTCATCAGGCTCTCTGCTCATCGGGGAGCCTGTTTCTTCCCCTCTCTCTCTCTCTCTCTCTCTCTCTGCCTACTTGTGATCTCTGTCTGTCAAATAAATAAATAAAATCTTTTTTAAAGAATACACCTAGTTTTCTAAATTACACTTACTTTGATCATTGTAAGTACTTTGGATGCGGTCTTAACCAAAAAAGGAACATACTGCCAAACTCTTTTTAAGGTGAATGAATGGGGTGCCTGGATGGCTCAGTCAGTTAAGTATCTGCCTTCTGCTCAGGTCATGATCTCAGGGTCCATGTCCCTACGTTGGGCTCCCTGCTTAGCGGGTGATTTGCCTCTCCCTCTCTGCTTGCTCGCTCTCAAGTAAATAAAATCTTAAAAAGAAAGAAAAAGGTGAATGAATATTCTGCTTCTTTGTATGCACTTAACTCTGTAAAGTATGTGGCTCTCTAAACACCAAACACCATAGGAATCATGATTTCACTTCTAATTTTGGCAAATGTTGCTACAGATTATTCACTTACTACTCTTAAAGAATATTGAAGTGAGCTTAATTTTCCTTGCTTTGGTATTGATGATGTCCCTAGGGCTACTGATCTTTTATATTATTGACCACCTTTGCATAGTACTATTATGGTGATTTCCTTTGGATCAGTCTTTGGTATATGTTGCATTTATGGCTCCATTGAACAGAATTGACCTAACATCGGATTCCACTCCCTCCTTTTTCATAGTTGAATATATATTTTTTGCCATCACTTCTGACTTTATTCTGATCTTTCCTACCTCCTGCTGTTAGTAATTAAATACCCACTTCATTTGTCTGTTTCTGATGTTAGGCTCTGGTATAAATCTAATTTTTTAATTTTTTCGTCAGTTTATCTAAAAAAACAGGCTTTAAGTTTTATAACCAAAGACACATCAGAAGGGGTTTGTTTGGGGACACCTGAATGGCTGATTCAGTCAAGCATCTGACTGCTAATTTTGGCTTAGATCATGATCTCAGGGTATTGGGATAGAGCCCCCATCGGGCTTGGTGCTTAGCAGGGGAAATCTGCTTGAGATTTGCTCTCTCTATCCCTTTGCCCCTCCTCTCCTCTTTCTCTCTAATAAATAAATAAATTTTTTTAGAAGTGAGTTTGTTTTTTTTAAATGGTGGCAAATGAACTGGTCTTTACATTTTGTACAGATTTCTCATTTTCAATTATTGCTCATTTTTGAATGCTCTGAGATTCGTTTTATTAAAAAATAATAATCTCAGGGTACCTGAGTGGCTCAGTCAAGTTAGGCATCTGCCTTTGGCTCAGGTCATGATCCCAGGGTCCTGTAATGGAGCCCCATTCGGGTTCCCTGGGCAGTGGGAGGCCTGCTTTTCCCTCTCCCACTTCCCCCCACCGCCCATTTGTGTTCAATCTCTCGCTGTCTGTCAAATAATTGAATGGAATCTTTTAAAATAATAATAATAATCTCTAGGAGGTGTTGCTCTTATTCTGAATCATTGAGACTTCAGAAGTCTGATTGCTAAATAGATGTGCCTTTAACTAATTGGAAGCAGTTGGAGATTTTCTAAGTGACATGATAAATCCTGACTTCCATAAAACGGAATATGTAATAGTACTTTCCCAGATTTATCCATGAGTGAAGCCAAATTCAAAGTAACTCGTTTTCGACTTAACCTAAAGCCTTGTATATTAAAATTTAAGAGGTTTATTATATACCAACCTACACTCTAAATTGGTAAGATTTTTAAATCAGCATAAACCCTATTTAGAGTATAGTTGTCAAAATATCACTCAAAATGACGAAGAGATTGAAGCATTTTTAAAATGTTTTAGGACTAGTTCTGTTCATTACAACATCTTGAACCCTAAAAAAAAAATCAGTTGTCCTTTTTTGATGGTGGTTATTTGCATTGATTTGCATTACCAAGAAACTGTTACAAAGAAAATCAAAGGGAAATTTTTTTTTCTCTAAACTGATATTACTTAAGGAATTGACAGGAGTCATTTCAGTAATTTCTTCTGTCAAAAGAGAGGAAGGAGATAGAGTAGGTCATTCTATTTGGAGACATTTTTTAACCTTAGTCTTCCTGTTTTGCTGAGAGGGCACTCAGATGTTCATCTTTATTCCTTTGTCATTGAGCAGGAAAAAGTTATCAGGAGAAGCAGATTCTTAAATTATTAATTCATTACAATTTTAGGAAATTCCTCCTGCTATAAGTGAAGTAACTTTGAGTCTTCTGCCAAAAGGAAAACCTTAATTTTCACAATGGACCATCTGTTTAACATTCAAGTTGACCTTTTATTTTGTATTTGATTTTGAGAGGGGCAAGATTTCCTCCTCCCTAGACGCCTGTCCTATTCTGTGCTTCATAACACACTGAATGATTTGGGTAACTAGATATGCTTTTCCCACCTACATTGCCCAACCCCAAATTAAGTTTATAGTTATAGTTATAAGTTATTGTACCCATACAAAAAAACCTACATAATTATTAAAAAACTTATTTTCTTTCTTTTTAAAAACAGGATTTAGTAAACCTTTTTTCTTGTGGGAGTCTGTCAGGTGCAGAGAATGGACTTAATCTTACTAATTTACTAACTTGTTCACCCAGAAAATATTAGAAACCCTATTATATGTCAGGTGTTCTTTTTGGCACTAAAGCCCCAGTGGTAAGGAACCAGATAAAGATTCTTTTTTAAGATTGTTTTATTTTAGAGGGAGAGAGAGAGAGAGAACAAGAGGGGACAGTGGCCATAGGGAAAGGGACGGAGAGAATCTCAAGCCGACTCCCTGCTGAGCACAGAGCCAGTATCCAACTCTTGGTTTCTCTAGGTTTCACACGAACCTGACATCATGACCTGAGCTGAAACCAAGAGTCGGACACTTTGAGTCACCAGGCACCCTGACCAAATGTGATTTTTGTCCTGTGGCACTCATAGTCTAGTTCGTGGCACATTGTCATCATCAATCTATGAACATAAGTCCTTCTCTTGTTTTACTTTTTTTTCTTACCTTCAACGTTCTTTCCTGTTCCGCCTCCACAAGTATCCAGTCAGATACACAGGTCTTTAAATATATAACATTTATTGTGGTTTTAATTTTCATTAATGATAGTGTAGATCTCAGTTTATTCCTTTTTTCTCACCCAGTACTAAATTTTTAAGCTCTAGCCATCAAACTGCATAATATTCTGTTATCTGCATCCAAAACATTTACTTACTCATTTCCTGGTGATGGAATCTATGTTACTTTCTTTACCCTGGTACAAATAATGCTGCAAGCAACCTTGTACACATTTCTTGAAGGATCTCTGTATTTCTTTGGAGCTCTTACCTAAGTGGAATTCCGGGTCATAGGTAAACAGAATGGCATATCAAACAGTTCACAGAAAGGTTCCTATTTTCTTCCCCTGTTCTTACCAATACTTCATATTACTCAGTTTTCTAATTTTTATTTTTCTTATAGCTTTAAAGCGATATTTCTTGCATTTTTCTGATAGTTGGTGAGAGTGGCCTTTCTTAATATGCTTGATAGCCTTCTTATCCCATAAATTGCCTATTAATATCTTCTCCCCATTTGTTCTCCTGTTACTGATTTTTTTCTCTTGTTTTGTAGAAGTTCCTCATATTTAAGATGCTAACTCTGATAATTTTAGTCGAAAATTGTTATTCCCAAAGCATTTTTCACTGAATAGAAATCTTCATTTGAAGCTAAATCTACTAATATTTTCTTTTTTTTTTTTAAGTTATATTAATTTTGCCTTTTAGATCTGTTAATCCATCTGGAGTTTGTGTTCTGCATACATACTGAGGAGTAGGGCTCCAACTACTTTTGCCAAAAAATATTTGTATTTTTCCAGCACATCCTACTAAAGAATTCATCCTTTTTTACTGCTTTGAGAAACCAGCTTTGTCATAGGACAGTCTCATTTATACATCCATTTATAAGCTCTGTATTCTGTTAAAACTAGGTCTGTTTGTTTCTGTGTCAACACTAGTCTGTCTTTATTTTATTTTGTGTAGTCTCTCTTAATACCTGGGAGAGAAAATTCACAGCTACCCTGAAAATACATACATACTTTAAGCTCGCTCTTTGCAAAATTACTTTAGCTTTCCATAGACTTGGTGGCAATGGTGGTGGCGGTGGCAGGGGGTGGGAGGTGAGGATGGTAAAAAGCTTCCCTTTTTTTAAGAATTTTGTTTTTACGTAACCTGTATACCTAGTGTTGAACTTAAC
The DNA here is from genome assembly GCA_004024625.1 of Mellivora capensis. NCBI lineage: Eukaryota > Metazoa > Chordata > Mammalia > Carnivora > Mustelidae > Mellivora > Mellivora capensis. The sequence goes on along the minus strand of PISX010003112.1, from coordinate 270 downwards.
CCTGAGATCAGAAGTTCCATGTTCTATCAAATGTACCAGCTAGGCACCACATTAAAGATGTTTATTAGGGACGCCTGGGTGGCTCAGTTAAGCGGCTGCCTTCGGCTCAGGTCATGATCCCAGCGTCCTGGGATCGAGTCCCACATCCGGCTCCTTGCTCGGCAGGGAGCCTGCTTCTCCCTCTGCCTCTGCCTGCCACTCTGTCTGCCTGTGCTCACTCGCGCTCTCTCTCTCTCTCTCTCTGACAAAAAAAAAAAAAAAAAAGTTTAT